>QANT01003983.1:0-28339 GCA_003254885.1 Purshia tridentata | reverse complement strand
GAGGTGCTTTATTTCCTGAGTTTCGAGAGTAAATTCTCATTTTTTCACCACATCTCCTCCTAAGATATAGAATAGGTTATGTAAAGTCCAAAATCTTAGAGCTAAACTATAACATAAAAACCAACAAATCAGAGTCGATTATTCAGTTAGTACAATTGAAATGAATCTACAAACTAGAGCTGATAGGTCATTTGGTACAATTAAATCCCATAATTAATTCTAAGATAATATTAGAATATTAAAACATATATAATGTAATATAATATAATAATATTATGGTAATACACAATTAAGATACTATTATGATGATATTAGGATAATATTAAGAATTAAATATTATTAATTTTAGGATAATATTATATATTTTTTAAATACATCTAGATAATATTTTCACATAATTAGAATAAGTCCAATTTTGGAGGTTCATTTAGACTAAAACCCTATAGAAATTTTGATTAATACTTAAATCCAATTTTTTAGGCTAACGTCCTAAAAATAGACCTTTTTGAATTTTGACATAATATCTTAAAATTAAGATAATTAATATAAATTAATTTTAAAAATTATAAAAGATAATATTCATTAAGACATTTTTTTCATTTTTACATTTTTAATTAAAACATTCAAGATTTTCTAGTTTTCATGTTTTTAATTTGAAATAATAAAAGATCATATTGTTTCAACTATACAAATATATAAAAAAAAATACAATAACTCACAAAATAGAAAATAATCAAACAAGTAAGAAAAAATGTATATATAGGTACATTTTAATTGTACCAATACTGGATTGGTATATATATTCGACCTACTTTATTTCCCGAGTTTCAAGAGTAAATATTCATTTTTTCATCATATCCTCTCCTATGATATAGAATGGGTTATGTAGAGGTGTAATGTTAGGGCTTAGTTCTAGGTTTTGGGCAGAAGCTGACAAATTAGAGCCAATCGATTAGTTGGTACAATTGAAATGTATCTACAAATTAAAGCCAATAGACCATTTGGTACAATTAAATCCCACAATTAATTCTAAGATAATATTAGAATATTAAAACATATATAATGTAATATAATATAATAATATTAAGGTAATATAGAACTAGAATAATATTATGATGATATTAGGATAATTTTGTAATTTTATTTTAATAATTATCAACCAAAAATAGACTGGGCTTAGTGACTAAAGTGGAATATAATTTCAAAACTCATTGATCTTTCTTTGCATTGATCATTATGTAATATTGAAATGTTTTATTGATTTAAATGTAACTTTCTATTTAAATTGATACCCAAATTTAATAAAAAATTGTAATTCATATAATATAAATGCCCATTACAACTTAAACTTAAAAAACCATACATTGTACAATGACGGATAAAAAACATACTAATACAACTTTGAAATTAAGTGTGTTGTTCGTTAGCTTATGCTAACTCATTTATTTATGTTGTGGAGGAAGAAGAGAAGAGAAGATGATCAAATTGGTGACTTGGTGGAAATTACTCAAATGTAGCTGTTGAATGGGTTGACATGTGGGCCAAGTTGTAGGCCCAGAAAATGGGCTATCTCCACTTGTTTTACTTTTTCAAGACTTTTTTGGGACTCACTAGTCTTGGTATCAGTGAAGTTAATTGCCTGCATTCAAATCAAATTTTAGACTTGATTATTGACAAGTTAGTTTAATAGTCAATTATAGACCTCCGAGAGCAAGCAGTTTTTCTTTCACAAAGTCAATGTATCGAATTGTGACAACCCAAAGGCTTGGTCAATATCTTTGCAGGATTGTGAGGTCTAAGCAAAATGGTGGTTATATATCTAATAAAATGCATGTTAATAAACTAAATTAAAGTACTTTCAATTACTTCAATGTTTGGAAATGGCTTTTGTACAAAATATTATCCAATTAATCTACGTCATATCCACAGTTGTGGCAATCCAACAAGCACACGTATTTTGTTAATATTTTGTTTCCTTTTGCTGATATGTTTTGTCATATTATATGTTACATCTTCGCAAACACAATCTTTTATGGAAAAAACATTTAAGAAAGGTGAACTTCAGAACTTGTTGGTACTTTTTATTTTTGTTCTAAGAACTTATTGGCATTTCACTCATGCCAAAACCCACTTTGTTGGGCTTGCAAATAAAGCACGTATAAAAATTTATAAGGTTAATGGACTTTAAATACTAAATTTTAATAATTATTTAGTTTAGATATCAAAATTTAATAACATTTTAGATTAGGTATTAGTTGAAAAGTCAAATATAATAATATAATAAAGGGCACTATAATTCACAAATATTACATCACATGCCACTACAATAAAATATATATATTTTACATCCATACTATTACATTAATTTATACTATATTGTATGAAAACTAAAAAAAATCAATCTAAACACATCTTAACTATGATTGTTTTACAATTTAGTTGTGATTATCTTCGTAAGTTGAAAAAGACAACTCCCACTATTATACTAAGTATTATTTTGAGTAAAAGTATTGTTTTGACCTCTATTTATACTATATTGTAATACAATTTCTTTTAAAAAAATTTCAATTCAATCACAACTTAATTGTGATTGTATCACAATTTAGCTGTGACTGTTATTCAGTCACAACTAAATTTATAGTTAAGTGTCGTATAGTCACAACTAAAACTGAATTTGAGACTATATTAACTAATTTCTAAGACAATATAAAAGTATCAATGACAATTTTGTCAAAACTTTATAAATTTTATCTTAGATCCATCATATGTGGGCTAAAAGACAGTAGAAGGGCAAATTTGTCAAACAAATAAAGCCCAAAACAAATGAGCTGTAAATTTGTGACCTATTCTAAAAATCAAGTTCATTAGTTAGTAGTCAAACCTAAAAATTATGAGAAAAACTGATTTTCTAAAAAAGTATTGAAACTAGGTACTTAATTCTAAATTTCTAAAATTTATATGATGATGAGAAGAAATAGGAATTTAATAGTGTAAGTTGTTCACCCATTCGTAAGTATTGATTTAAATTTTACATTAATTAATAGTTCATAGTTGTTTGTACCCATATCACCAAATAATTAAAAAAACCTCGCACAAAAATTAAATAAATAGTTGATTACATGATTTAACATAAGAAATTAAAGAGCAATTAGTTATCTATTGAGGAACATAGATTGTAGAATTCATGTAAAATATATGAGAGCTCCAAGCATAAAATTTTAGTTTTTGCAAAAAATTCGATAGAAATTTTGATAAAAACTAGACAAAAACAACAAAAATTGTTATCAAATTAAAAAAATTTTAAATAAAACTTTGCCATATGTTTATTTAACATTGATAACATTGAAGAAACCAAATTATATAGTAAGTTTTATATAATATAAGATGAATATAATGTACTAGAGACAAATAATGTTAAACTGGTTATAATTTATTTTAGAGTAATCATGGTTTAAGGATAATTATTTGATTAATTTGGATACCTAGGAATTTATTTGAGTAATTTCAATAGTTAATAAGTGGATTCAAGGTTATAGAAAAATAAGATTATTCAATACAAGGTTTTAGATTATACGAAACGTTTTAGGGACCTTGAAATTAATATTGGTAATTTATTTGGATTTTAAGTGATTTTAGTGGGTCATCGAGGAACAATAAAAATTAGTAAAGGTCCTATCTTGATTTTAGTCTTGTTGGAAAAGTTACAGATGAACAAAAGTTGACGGGCAGTTTCGTCTTTTCACAACCTAGGATTTTAAAAACCGAAAAACGCAAGTTTTATTTCATTTTCTCTATCTCTCAGCCACCCTCTCCCTAATACTCTCTTCTCTTTCTTCCCAATTACTACACTAGTCACCTTCTTCGATGACTAGACGACGTTTCCAACGACCAATGGTCATGAAACCTATCTCAAACTCCTCCTCTTCCTTTCCTAGGTCACCAATCACCCAAAAACCACCTGAAACCAACCCAGACCTAATTGGATGAGAGGAACACCTGCATTCTCTTCCCCAAGTCATGGCGAGCCTCCCTGTACCGTTCCCTTGCCCCAACGGTGCCTCAGAGTCACAAGGGAGGATTGAGCCTCCATAACCCAATGCCTTTCCATTGATTTTGGCGATGGATAAGAGTGATTTTGCTTATGTTCTCCTCCACTCAATATAAGGTCTCTATTTGTGTCAGTGTTGAGGTCCCATTTTCATCAAATCAAAAAACCCCAAATCCAAACACTAACCCCCTTTGCTACCACCTCAAGCTTGAAATTTCATTAAATTTTCGGCGAAGTTATTGAAATTTAAATCAAAACTTGTTGATTTTGTGTTAAAATTTTCATACCCATAAAAAGTAAAATTTCCTAGAATAAAGAATTTGGAGACCTCTCAAATTCTGCATTTTAAATCTTCACATCCCGCAACAAAGAATTTTCCTTTTTTTTTTTTTTGTGAGAATTAAAAAATAATGAACTGAATAGAGAGGNCCCCCCCCCCCCCCAAAGACAGTTGAACATCTTTAGAAAAAGGGAAGAGTCCAGGTCAGACCAACCACGTGCTGGATACCAAATCGACGGTTCAGATTATCCACCTCAACCAATCCAACGGGTCTAGTGCCTTGGGTGCAAACTCACACTTATCGGCAAACAACGGCCTACATTCATCCACGTCACCAAAGGATAGGCGTTATTAACGTCATGATCCAACGGACCCAACTCAAAACTCATTCGCTCCCAAACACAAACACCCTCTCTCTGATCTCTCTCTCTCAAAATTCCATCGAATTCTCAAAGCTTTTGATTTTAAAATTTTCCGTAATTTTCTGAAAAATTTCATACTCTTCGTCTCTCTCTTTTCTCTGTGAATTTCAAGAATTCGATCAAATTCAAAGCTCAAGAGTCAAGTCAAGTCCTTCAAAACAAATTCTCAAAAAAAAAAAAATAGTCCAAATTCCAAAAACTCTTCCACTGTTTTCCAAAACTCAAAGGTTCACTTCTAATTACTGCAAATTAATTAAACCTATATATACAAGTTACAACTACTAAAGAAAATAATCTAATTTTTAATTAAGAAGAAAAAAAAAAGTTCCGACAGCTTCATCAATGGCGGACTCGGACAACGATTCGGGAGGAGGGAACAACAGTAAAGCCAACAGCGAGCTCTCACCTCGAGAGCAGGACCGGTTGCTGCCGATAGCGAACGTGAGCCGGATCATGAAGAAGGCTCTGCCGGCGAACGCGAAGATCTCAAAGGACGCGAAGGAGACGGTGCAGGAGTGCGTCTCAGAGTTCATCAGCTTCATCACCGGCGAGGCCTCCGACAAGTGCCAGAGGGAGAAGCGGAAGACGATCAACGGCGACGATTTGCTCTGGGCGATGACGACGTTGGGGTTCGAGGAGTACGTGGAGCCTCTGAAGGTTTACCTACAGCGGTTTCGGGAGATGGAGGGAGAGAAGAGCAGCATGGCCGCGCGTGATAAGGACGTGCCTGGTGGTGCGAATGGTGGAGGAGTTGGGTTTGAGGGAGGTGTTGGTGGAGGGAGTGGGGTATATTGGCAGCAGCCACAACAACAACAGCAGCATCAGGGACAGGTGTACGGCGGGAGTGGGTTTCATCATCAGATGGGTGTGAGTGGGGTTGGGCTTGGGAAGAGTGGGCCTGGATCTAACATTGGTAGGCCCAGATAATTAATTACAATGTTATATACTTTCATTATTATGTGTATGTGTGGCTTTTCTATATATAATTTGATTTGCTAATTTGCTAATAGTGTGTCTCAAACACTGTCGATGTAAACTCTCCTACTTATATTACTACATAATGCTTATTGAAAACTGTTTTATTTATCACAAATAGTATGTTTTTGTTAATTTTAATTTGAATTTTCTTTTTTGTTAGCAAAGAATAATGATTATGATTTCATTGACCATAAAAATCTAAAGTGAAAATGGATGGAGTGTTGCAAAAGCCATTATATGAATGATATGATGACCCAGTAATGGGGTTAGGTTGAAACCTCATCCATCCTGCTATTTGCTTTTTTGGATAAAGGTTAAGTGAAAGTGTGGGACTGAACTGGAATGCTCACAAGTCAACGATCACTTCAACTACAACTAGACACTAGTAGGAGACTAGGAGGCCCTTTTTTCTTTTCTTTTGTTCTTTTTGTTTTTTTGGGAAGGGGAGGGGGAGAAAGAACTAGTAGGAAGCTAGAGAACCATTCAACCCCAACAGTTTGCTGGCTTTCCAATGCTGCACTATATTGTGTTTTAAACTTGGGTGCCAAATTAGGTGGTAGTGCATGTCGTGTTTCGGGCTCATTTATATACAAGTAAAATACTTACACATACACCATCATATTATTTTACATCTATCTAATTTGGGATACAAGTTTGAATCTTTTATAATACTCCTTATATTATATTATATTTAAAGAAAACCTTTTATACAATAACCATATGGTGTACAATAACTTTTTGGTTCTTGAATGGTGAGGATTGCATGTGATGCAACTAATGAACCAATATAGTAAAGTCATGATCAGGGCCGGCCTAAGCCCAATGCGAGCAAGACCTAGGCCTTAGGGCCAGTTTGGGGTGTTGTGTTTTTGGCTCGCTTGAAAGAGGGGTTGGGAGTCCTTGGAAGTGTCCTTGGACGTTTGGGTGAAGTTAGGAAGGTTCGTGATAGGTGGAGCGACAAAGGAAGGCGAGAACGCATGTAAATGTCCCAGAGGACCGGTCTCAAGGCTTGAGGACCGGTCCTACACGGGCATTTTGGGGCGTTTCAGAGATGAAGCCTCTAGAGGACCGGTTCTAGGCTTGAGAGGACCAGTCCTCTGGGGTGTTTTTTGGGGTTCTCATGTCGTAGCTACTGTAGGACCGATCCTACCCCTTGGAGGACCGGTCCTACGCGTCCTGGAAGTAGCATGCTCTCTGTGGGACCGATCCCATGGCCATGGGATCGGTCCTACACGTGGTCACTACGTTTTTTCTCCTAGTTTGTGGAGGATTTATGATTCCTAGTTCATCCCTAATTGTATTCTAAAGCCTATAAGTATAAATAGGTTCTTTAGACTCAGAAAACCCTAAGTAGATGAAGATTAACATCTATGAGAGGAGAGTTTCTTAAGTCTTCATAAGTTCTGAAGAGGGGTAGAAACTCAAGTGTGAGAGATAGATTAAGACCTAGAGTGAGAGAGAATTTGTGTGATCATTGTAATTCCTTCTCAAAGTTAGTGAAATCTATTGGGTGCTCGCCGTGGACGTAGGCAATTGCCGAACCACGTTAAATTTGGTGTGTTGTTTCCTTTATTTATTCGCTGTTTAATTTCTTTGCAAGTTTCATTGAAATCCATCAAGAACAAGATCCGTAGAGGGAAAGGGTTAAATTGCTTGGAGTAATTTAATCTCAACATGGGGTTGAGGATAAGTTGTTTATTTCTATCGCAAAGTAGTTTTTAGTGTTTGGTTAATAAAGTAAAATCTGCTTATTTTGAAAATAGAAGTAGGGAAAAACAGATTGTGGGGATTGGGGTAAAGTAGCTTTCAAAATCTATTGTGTGGAATAATAACCATAATTTCCAAAATTGCCTTCACCCAATTTAAAAAATGACAACCCTTACTCCCATTAAAAAATTATAGTAACATTTTTAAATTTTAATAGCATAAGTACCTTTTAATTAACAAAATACAATGACAAAAAATATTAATATAACTTGAGTTTTATATATGTAAGTCACGAGACTAGTTTTTACCAAAAAATCATAAATAATAAAAAAAATCATAAATAAAAGTTAGAAAAAAAAAACCATAAATAAAAGCAAAAAAAGTAAGTGAAAGCACTCTTGTTTTACCAAACAAAAAATTAAAAAGCACTTTCAGCATCATATCTATTTTGGTCATTATATATAGTTACAATACTTCTACATCAAAATTTACCAAACACTGTACTACTGCTTTTAAGATTCACAGCACTTTTAAAAACACAGTTTACCAAACACAACTATTTTACCTCACAGCAACTTTTTCTCACCACACAGCTACAACAACTTTTTCTCACCACACAGGAATCCCAAACTGGCCCTTAGGCCACAATTTGAAGAAGGCCTCAAAATATGAGGTTTATTTACACTTTATATATATTAAAAAATGAAAAAAATAGATAACTAGGTAAAAACAGAACAACGCATGCACGCCATAGCATCTTTACTCGTTAGTCTTTGGACTTTGGGATTTGGGAACATAATCAGCAAATGGAGAAGCACGCCACAGAAGGGAAAATCAAAAGGTTTTCCCTTTTGCCTTCACTAATTCAGGTATGTTAAATATTTTTTTTTTATTGTTTAAATTAAACTCAATCTATGTTTTCTACTCCTCTACTTTCTAAATTCTAATATTTTCAATTTATGAATTTTTCTGTGTAAAGGTAAGAGACGAGAGTGAATGGTTAAGAACAAAAGCCTGGTACCGAAATGAGTACTAGGCTTGGTACTAAGTCTGCTCTCAAAGTCATGATATACTAGAATGACCCTACCTAATAGGACACCAAGGATGTAGGTGTCGAGTATGGGTTATTGTGTTTACAGTAATATTGACTACCGTCAAGGAAGGGAAAACCTTACAACTAGTATAGGATAGCAGGGAGCTTCTCTCTTGCGGAAAGAAAAAGCTAAGAGAATGCAGAAACATAAATAGACAAGACGTAGCACTACTTTTCAGTGCAAGTGCATAGTAACCTAGTCTCTCCTTCTGCATTCTCTCCACATATTATCTCAGTAAGAGAGAAGCATCCTAAGATAGCATACTAGTTTAAGTAAGAAAGACACTGAATCGTTTGGTTGTAAAGACCCAAACATTCCCTAAGATTCCAAATGAAGCATGCCTTAATGCTTTCAAGGAATGATGTTTGTATTCCATGCATCATTATAACAAAACAAATGTAGGCATGCCTCGTTTTGAAGAGTATTCAAAATAATAAATTAGCAAAAAAATTGGTGACTAGGCACCAAGAACAAATCTGTATCTTTTAAAAAGCTCAGGAATGAATCCATACAACAAAAAAAAGAGAAGATAAACTTTGAAGAGGAAGGCAGGATATCATGAAAATGAATCTATTCAACAAATAATTCACTATGTACAAGATAGGATACACCAGCTTTTTTCTATGTACATGATGGGGAATATACAATTCTCAAGGTCTAGATAACTGCTTTAAAAGAATGGTTAGTTTTCCACATCTTTATAAAAATTTGGTACAATCAGTATGGTAGTATACCCAAAAAAAAGGAAGGAGGGGGGTGTGGTGTGGAAGGATGATACAACAAATAGCCAATCAGAAAAAGGCACATTTGTTTACCAAAAAAAAGAACTAGGCACGTTAGCAACATCCTTTGGTAAATCCTATTACCACATTCATATATCAAGTTCCAAAACAATCTACCACATTTCAGACTTTAGCAATTTCAAGCTATAAGAACATCCACAACATCTATTTGATCAAGTGCTGATTAACTAAACCATAAAGGCAAAAGAAATCTAATACTAAAAGTAAGAAGAGTTCAACTCCTAAATCCAAGTAGAGAAAGGGAAACGGAAACGCCATGCATCGTCTCTTCAATGTAGAAATTTGAGGTCCTCTTCATCTTTAAGGCAACTCTGAGTGCTAATTAGCAACTTTAATTCTCAAGATAAAATGTCCTTCATTTTATTAGACAGTGAAACAAGGGAGAGTAATAAGCAGGCCTGAAATAAACATAATCATCAGGAAGTAATACAATTCCCAATATAGAAGAACACAGCAGTAAAATTAAGTTATAAAGGGTTTAATGATAGTCTAGCCAAAAGAAATAGCAAAATATGATGAAATTATGAAATATCAAAAAATAATAAAAAGCAACAACATTCTCAAAATACAACAATGGGATCCTAAACAGTTGCAACACAATTGCAAGAAAATTACAAGATTCTATAGATCAGGTGGCCATACTTAATCTAGAAAATTACATGTGATGCACAACCTTTAGCACAATGAGGACCAAAAACACCCTACAAGCCTACACTGAATTCTTCAATTTGAAACCCACAATCATCACAAAGTTTTCATTATATTTATAACATATGGAAATCAATGGAAAATAGATATGTTCAACTTTGCAAAGAAGAAGCAAGAGCAGCCATTGGATGAATCAAGGACCCAAAAACACCACTCAAAAGAGAGTCCAAATGAGCATGGCAAACCAAAAGTTTCTTTACTTTTTATTTCTCTTCTTTCTCAATAGGAAGAAAAGTATGAAGCAACAAAGCATTTACTCTAAAGTAAGCCGCCGCCTCTTTCCATAATCAGCATCCCTTGATCTTGAACGACATTCATTCTCCTGAGATTTGATGACCGTCCTCTTTCCCATTCATCTTCATGTTCTGATTCACGGTCTCTGTATATTTTTCTTTGTATTCCCTGTACCTGTCAATGTCCCGTTCCCTTTCACGATCTCTATTACAGTCACGATCTCGATCTCGATCTCAAGAACGTTCTTGGCCCTTATCACGCTTTCTATCCTATTCTCGACTAACATCTACATCATCATGATACCTTTTTTCAAACCATTCATTGTTATGACCCACATATTTCTCTCTAGGCATGTCTCTATCATATCCCTGATCCGTATCATCCCAATACCTTTTACTAGAAGATCCAGACTAGTCCCTCTCTGAACCTCTATCTTTTTTCTTCATGGATTAGGCCATCCACCTCTTTCATGACTACCCTCACCATATTGATGGTTAGAAGCAATTTCCTCACCATAACTAGATTCCCCATATCTCCCACCAGCATGCTCTTTACCACACCATCCACCCATATTAGGATCCAACCACATTCCTATATTAGGTCCATCAACACCTGATGTGGGGATCATTCTCATTCCATTCATGGGCATCCCTCTTCCAAAAGATGCAAAATTCACTTAAAGAGATGCTTCAAGAAGCCCAACACCCCCTACAGGTGGGAATGAAGACAAAATTCATGAGAAAATAGTCATAGGAGCACTAGGAAAGCTTCCATAATTACCCATTATCTCCATTGGTGCACCAAAAGCTAGATCAAAACCCTGACCCACCATTGACTAGGGGTGCAAGAAAGGAGGGGTTGCACCAATATCTTGCCCAAACACATTTCCACCATTCCCCATTATACTGCCACCCATCCCACCACCCCTATTTCGCACTGGACCAACCGGCCTTCTATTTCCCATACCCTGAGCATTAACTCTCCCTCAGTTACCTCTACCATAACTTCTATTGTTATCTCCACCTCGATAATTTTTGCCTATTGCAATGTTACTCCCACTCGTTTTATTCCCAGAATTATTAGGGCCCCTCCTTGCCTGAGGTATTGCAGTTTGTGCTACATACTGGTTCTTATTCACTTGAGCCTCCCCCATTTTCTTAACACTATATGGTAATGCAATAGTAGCAACACATGGCCGCCCATTAAACACATGCGCATGCATCCCTTCCTTGTAGGCCGTTTCAGTAACAGGATCAAGAAACTCAACCTGGCAATATCCTTTTGAGTTACTTCTTGCTTTTTCATCAAAGAACTTCATTTCCTTCACCAGTCCATACTTATATAACTCTGACTCTAGCTCTACAACTGTAGTCCACCAATGCAAATCACCCACAAACAAGATTGTCCTGCCTCCACCAATAGCAAATCCTCCTACAAGGCCACTATTCCCACCAACCCCATTCACATTTCACCTTCAATACCACAAACTTGCCTCAAAAAGCCCTTATTTCCCACATTCCCAACAACAGCAGCACTATGTAATTGTTGCTGTTGTTGTTAAGGTTGTGGTTGTTATTGTTGTTGTAATTGTTGTTGCCGCGGAGCAACAACCCCTTGAACCCCAACACTAATATTATTCCCAATTTGCTGCTCAAACTCGTTCATTTTACTTGATGCTGGCCCTAATTCAACCTGAATCCAACCTCCGTTGCCCCCAATAGAACCTAACACACCACTCCTTTTCACACCCATCTCATTTCCTCTAAACCCTAGATTCTGATAATTATTGTACCTAGAACCCTAACCCCTCCATTAGCCCCACCAGTACCTTCACCTCTACCGCCAGCAACACCCGGTATTAGAACACCATGATGTTGTTTTGGTGACTACCCTATCTTCTTCTTCCCACCACCTTATTTCTAAATCCTAAATCCTCCTTCTTTCCTAAATCCTAACATCGTTGTAAAGGTCCTCGTAATCTTTGTCCTTTTTGGTTAAAAACCGATTGTCGGTCGCGGCCGAGATCGCCTTATTATGATGGAACTAATCTATGTGATCGTCTCTGTCGCCTTCATCCATTATTAATTTTCCTTCTTCTTTGTTTTTGAATGTTAGGGTTTTCTTTCCTTTCGAGTGGGTAGTGAAAGAAAGTGATAAAAGGAAAGACAAAGAAAATGAAGATAAGATTGGGTTGGAGATCTTACTAATAAAGTTTGAGTGAGAGAGGGTTCAAAAGAGAAAACCCTAATATGGAAACTTGAGAGAGAAACACAGAAGACAGGTGAATTTTCTAGTAATCTATTAAGGTCCTCAGATGTTTTGCTAACGTACGTACGCCTATGTACATAATGATTTTTTCTTTTTTAAGTTATGTCCGTTATGCGCACTGTAACTATTGTCCATCACTTTTACACACCCACCTAATTTCAGTGTTTCACAATGCTCATTTTGTTTTTATTTGTTTAATTTTTAAAAATAAATAAATAAATAAAACTCAAATGTTTCAATTGATGATCCAAAGTCTTTTTTAATCAAACCAAAAAAAAGAAGAAGTCATTTTTAAGTTTTACTTATTTAATTAATCTCTTAAGAATTTGGACCAAAAAAATAATTTAATTATTCTCGTTAATTTAATTTATGTTAAACATATTTAGAAGCTTTAAAATCGTGAGAAAAAAAAAATCTTAACAACCATCCTAAGCCATGAACATGTGTATGTCGATACAAAATAAATTTTTTCTAAACTTTTACTTGGTAAATTGATTGACATATATTTATCAAAATATTTGGTCCTTAAAGTTTATTTTTGCTCAAGGTGGTCCTCTATATTTACCATCGCACATCAATATGGTCCCTCCTTTAACTTTTGTTATATATTCCGTCAAAAATGACAAGTCCACGTCAACATTTTCCTATTTTCTATTTTTCTAAAATTTTCTAACTTCAATAAAAATATTTTAAAAACTCCTACAAACTCTTAACGAGTATTATTATTATTCTATGACCTCATTTCCAAAATTTAGTTTCCAAAATTTTTAATAAAAATTCTAATATCTTCAAATATTCCAAATTAAATTTTAACAACCTCGAAGAATTCTCCAAAAATTATTTCAACCTCAAATAAATTACATAGAACCATAAGAAAAATTTCATTATCTCCAAAATCATTTAGAAAATTCCCCAAAGATCAACAACAATTATAAGGATGTATTGATAGAGAAACACAAGTAGCTGGATGACCAAAGTACTTAATCACAGTCTCAAAACCAGGTCCTAAGTCATCCTAGGTATAAACATGGCAAATATCCAATTATTCAAGTCCTAGCTAGCAATTCATTCTAGGCGTTTAGAAGTCAGATCCAAACTTGTTAAATTTAATTCCCTCTTAAAGCAAGTTGAAGTCATTAACATGTTTTCACATGTTAATTAATAAAGCACAAGGTCAGACCATCCAACCAACCTACAGACCTAACCTAGATAGCTTTAGTTTGGTCTTTACATTATTGATTGTTTCCCCAAAATGGTAAAACAATTGAAGTCATCAACATGTCCTGCCATGTTGGGTTTCTTAAGTAAGGTGACCCGCAATACATAAATCAAAGCATACGGTTAATAAGTATGGCAATTTAGATTCTTAACATTATTACTAAATGCATAGTTTTAAGTTATTTTAAGCATTTCAAAAACAATATAAAACCAAGCATTCAGCAATAATACACAAACACATGCATAAATACATATACATGTAAATATATAGAACAAAGCCATCAGTTTGAGTGGACTAGCTCCCCCTACCTGGGATGAAGTATTTTCCTTGTTACATTGTTCCAACAGATGATTGTCCTAAATTAAAGCACCACAAAATCAATAAGGGTAGGTTTCAATGGATTATTGGTTAAGTTAGGTGGAATTCTATTCCCAAATCCTTAAATGACCAAAAATAGTTCTTGTACAAGTTATAAATCATGTATTTAAGTATAATTTAAGGTTTAAAACCAAAACAAAACTCGCAGGAAATAATTTCAAGGTTTTAGTTTGAAATTAAGGGTTTTGACAACCCAAAGTTTGATTTATAAGTAGTTGAACTCTCTTCTGCCCCTAGTGTTGGGAATAAATCCCCTTGCCACGACAAATATTAAAGATGTGATGGAAGAATAAAATAAACAAGCCAATAAAAGAAAACAAGAAAGCACCAAGAACTTAACGTGGTTCGGCAAAATCCTACTTACGCCTACGAAGAGTTTCCTTTACTATGAGAGAAATAACCTTGTACAAGAATTACACTCAAGAGTTTAATCCCAAACCCGAGCCCTTGTACCCAATAGGATACACCCCTTGTACTCAATAGGATACACCCCTTGTACACCTTCTCTCAAATAGAAGATCACTCTACCCAAGCCTTACTCTCTCACACTCAACTCCCTTGGTGAACTCTCACACTTTGAGTTGAAGACCTTGAGAAGACCACTTGCTTGACTTCAATTGCTTAATCTCAAATACCGAGCCTCATCCTCCTTTTATAGCCACGAATGGATCCTTCTAGCAGCTTGGAGAATTAATCTCCACCGACTTTGTCTCTAGACAATTCCACTGCCAAGCATTAGTGTTCCTAGGAAGAGCAAGCTATAGCATTCTAGAATTCTTCCACCGACCTACTAAGCTTGCATAGAAAAATGCAATTGGTTATGAATCAACTACTAATCCTCTAAGTATGGAATTATCTAGAATAAAAGCATTAATTCCAAGTATACCCAACCATCATGAACCAAAGAATATTCTAGATCTTAAATTAAACCTCATGGGCTGGACCAATCCCAACACCTAGGGCATCCTTAGAGATGTAATGTGGCTTACTTAAACTGATTTTATAGGCCATAAAGCTTTAGAATCGAAAACCAGATTTGGCACCAAACAAAAAGTTAAAAAGGCATATTTGACTAGTATCTGCTCTGCCATTTTTAGAAAATCATACAAATATAATTTGAACAAGAACTTTTACAGCTTATTAGTTAACATACTAACACTCATGCATAAAAATTTTCAAAGCAATTGGAGTTTTGCAAGTGGGATTTCTGAAAAGCCAAATCTCACACTAGAAAACTGAAAATGTGCATAACACTGTGCATATGGTCAAAGATGTGATTTTTGTGTATACTCAACCAAATCAAGTGAAACCAATTGGAAAAGAACCAAAATCACAATTATAAACTACTGTAAAAATTTTAGAATCAAATTCCTAACATAATCAAAATCGAGTATCAAAACCTAAGGTTTAAAAATCAAAATTATGCAAAAATTGGCAACTTCTGCTGTCACGTTGCAAAAATCACCATAAATTCATAACATGTTGAAATCACGTGATTTTTGAATTAAAATAAAGCTTAAGATATCTAGTTTCAAACTCCAAAAGAAATCAAAACCAAATTTCAAACCAAACATATTGGATGACTATACATAGGTTGTAGCTACCACCTTATCCTAACTGCTATAGGGTTGTGGTCACCACCTTACCTATAGTTGTCCTTTTTTCTTTTTTCCTTAAATCATTCACGGTATGGCTTAAAGTATGGAGAAAGTTGCTGAGTTGACATAGTTGTTAACTCTCTTTTACTTTCATCCTTATATGTATCTCTGTACATTGTAATCTTTTAACTAGAAATCAATATACAACTTTCATTGATTTTCCACATGGTATCAGAGCTGGACCTTTAATCGGCATGTCTCTTCTTTTTCTTTGTCTTCTGTATTCAACGCAAGAATGGCTGAAAAACAATTAAAAGCACATACCTCTAGTTCTTCAAATGTTTCTGAGGTTGATGTTAACCCAAACTAGCGCCTGTGCTCTGTTTTGTTAAATGAATTTAACTATCTTCCCTGGTTAAGAGCAGTTACTCTTGCTCTTGGATGAAGATCCAAACTTGGATTTATTAATGGAAGCATACAGGTTCCTGCAACATCTTCTCCTACGTATGAAGATTGGCTGTGCAAAGATTAGCTAGTTATGTCATGGCTTCTCAATTCCATGGAATGAAAAGTGGCTGAAATTTTCAGTTTTTCTGAATCTTCCTTGGGATTATGGATGGCAGTTAAGAAGATGTATGGAAACCAACATAACTCTACTCGAATCTTTTAGCTCAAGAAAAATATTGCTGGTCTTCAACAAGAAGGTAACTCTTTTGTTCAACATCTTGGTAGCATGAAAAATATATGGAATGAGTTAGATGTCTATCGACCACACACTGTTGATGCTGCTGTGTTGATAAAAAGAGCCGAAGAGGACAAGATCTTTCAATTGTTGGCAAGCCTAAGTTTAGAGTATGAAGATCTCCGCAGCCACATCTTGATGAGTGCAGAGCTTCCCTCGTTTGCCAATGTTTGTGCGACAATCCAAAGAGAAGAAGTCAGAAAAAAGGTTATGAATGTGAAGACAGAGGCATGCTTGTCTGAATCTCAGGCTTATTTTTTCAATCATAAGCATCATGAAGAAAAAGTTTACATAGGAAAAAGGCCAGATTTGAAATGCACCTACTGTGACAACATTGGACATGTAAAGGATCGATGCTGGACTTTACATCTAGAGTTGAAGCCAAAGTTTGAAAAAGATAACAAAGGATCCAAAGATCACAAAGGGTTCCAAAAAGGTTCACAGACTTACAATCATAAAGCAAATCATGCAGCTGTTGGCACTTCTGATGGGTTGGCAAGTTTCACAGCAAATCCAGTTTCACTAATAAATGAATTTTCAGCTTTCCTTTAGAAGAAGAAAGTTGGAGGTGAAAGTAAAACTAGTAATATAGGGAATGATAGCTCAATTGCCCTTCTTGGCAAGTTTGCAGGATTCCTTGCAGAAACTGATTGTTTATCTCCCGAAGATATTCCAGGTATCTTGAATGCTTTTTCCACTGCTCTTAATGTTAGTATTGTGCATGATTATTGGATTATAGATTCAGGTGCCACTAATCACATGACAAATCAAATTAACAATTTGTATGATTTTGAGGAGTTGTCCAAACCGTCCCAAGTTTTTGTTGCCAATGGTAGAGGTGCTTCAGTTTTAGGTAGAGGAAAGATAAAGTTAGTCTCAAAAATCGTTGAGTCCATAGCTTTATATGTTCCATCCTTTCCTTTTCAATTGTTGTCTGTTGGAAGAATTACCAACTCTCTAAACTGTCTTGCAATTTTCTCCCCTCATAATGTTATTTTTCAGGACCTAGCTTCCAAGAAGCTGATTGGTGAAGGGTTCTACTTAATGGCTTGTATTATTTATCAAAGGATTTTAAAACTCCAAAGGGTCTTCAAGTTACTTCTAGCCTACCCCGGACCATCACTTGTGGCATCAGTGCCTAGCACATCCTTCAGAACCTGTTTTGTCTATTTTGTTTCCCAGATTGTGTAAAACATCTCTCACTTGTGAAATCTGTCAACTATCAAAGTTTGCTCGATTACCTTTTAATTCCTCTAGGTCTAGAGTTAGTAGGCCTTTTGAGATTGTCCACTCTGATGTTTGGGGTCCAACACCTCTTGAATCCTTTGATGGCTACAAGTATTTTGTTACCTTTGTTGATGATTTCTCTAAATCACCTTTTTATACCTTTTGAAATTTAAAAATGAAGTTGTAAATGTTTTCAAAGATTTTCATAACCTTGTTATAAATCAGTTTTCTTCACAAATTCAAATCCTTCGATCAGACAATGGCACTGAATATATGTCTAATATCATGTCACAATATTTGAGCACACATGGAATTATGCATCAAACTAGCTGTGTTGGTACACCCCAACAAATTGGAAGAGCTGAAAGAAAAAATAGAGATCTCCTTGAAAAAACAAGAGCACTGATGTTTCAAATGAATTTTCCAAAAATATTTGGTCTCAAGGAGTTCTCACTGCCACTTATCTCATTAATAGGCTGCCTAGTAGAGTTTTAGACTCAAAATCTCCTCTTGAGGTTATGACAGGTAAAAAACTCAATCTGTCACATTTAAAAGTGTTTGGATGCACATGCTATGTTCACATCCAATCACTTCATTGAGATAAACTTGACCCGAGGGCTGCCAAATGTGTTTTCTTAGGGTACAAATCCACTCAAAAAGGGTACAAATGTTATAATTCCAGCACCAAAAAGCTTCTTGTCTCAAGAGATGTGAAGTTTGATGAAAGTGAACCTTACTTCAACAAGTCTTTCGAGCAAACTAGTTAGGGGGAGAATATTTTGGATTTTTTTCCCTTGCCCAATTTTGGTGTAAGCACATATGGTATCTCTCCAGCTGTCCCAGTTGCTGAAGATGATGATATGATTACTGAAACAGAAGTAGCAGTCTCAGAGGATCAAGAACATCCCACTGATATGTCAACCTCAATTTCCTCCCCTTTGATTCCAACTCCACTTAGAAGGAATCCTCCTCGTGATCGACATCTACCATCAAGGCTGCAGGACTATGTCACCTACACTGCACAATATCCAGTCTCTAACTTCATTCATTATCACAAAGTCTCACCATCTTATGCTACTTTCCTTAGTAAGATATCCAGTGAATGTGAACCAAGGAGTTTCCAGGAAGCTAATCTTCAAGTTGTGTGGAGACAAGCAATGGAAGAAGAGTTAAAGGCCTTAAATGATAATAACACATGGAGTCTTGTTAAACTTCCAAAGGGTAAAAAGGTTGTTGGCAGCAGGTGGATCTATAAGACTAAGTTTCATTCTAATGGCTCCATTGAAAGACATAAAGCAAGAGTAGTGGCTCGAGGCTTTACCCAGAAATTTGGTGTTAATTATAAAGAAACTGTTGCTCCTGTGGCTAAGATGAATACAATGAAGGTTTTATTGTCTATTGCAGTCAATCACAAATGGCCTCTATATCAAATGGATGTGAAAAATGCTTTTTTACATGGAGATCTTGAAGAGGAAGTCTACATGCAATGGCCTCCAGGTCATCCACAAGCTCATATTCAAACTTGGTCTGTAAACTTCACAAGTCCATTTATGGACTGAAGCAATCTCCTCGTGCTTGGTATGCCAAGTTGAGTTCAGTCCTTGTAGCCGTGGGGTTCAAAAGATGCAATGCTGATTCTTCCCTTTTTGTTTGAATTGGATTAGCTGGCAAATTAGTGGTCCTCTGTTGATGATATCATCATCACTGGTGATAATCTTGATGAGATTAATGCTCTTAAGCATTCTCTTCGTCAGAAATTCTCCATTAAAGATTTGGGAGTGTTAAGATACTTCCTTGGGATTGAAATGGCCGCCTCTCAAAAAGGACTGTTTCTAAATCAAAGGAAGTATGTGCTTGATTTGCTTCAAGAAGCTGAGATGATGGACTGCAAACCAGGGAGCACACCTCTGGATAACAAATTGAAGTTAGAGTTGGGAGGAGAGTTTCTACACAACATCAGCTATTATCAAAGACTGGTTGGTAAACTCATTTATCTCACTATTACAAGACCTGATATCACCTATGCTGTCAGTTTAGTGAGTCAATTTATGCATGCCCCAACTGTGGCACATTTCCAAATTGTTAAAAGAATTCTTCGATGTCTCAAGAGTTCTATTGGTTGAGGGATTCTCATGCAAAACCATGGTCACACTCAAATCATAGGCTACACAGATGCTGATTGGGCAGGAAATGTTCTTGATAGGAAATCCACCATCAGTTACTGCACTTTTGTTGGAGGAAATTTGGTTACTTGGAAGAGCAAAAAACAAAATGTGATTGCTCGTTCCAATGTTGAAGTAGAGTATAGGGCCATAGTTTCCGCTGCCTGCGAGCTCGTATGGCTCAGGGGTTTTCTCTCAGACATAGGTTTTTCCAGCAGCCAACCTATGTCTCTGTTTTGTGATAACCAGGCTGCAATGAACATTGCTTCTAATTCTGTGTTTCATGAAAGAACGAAGCATATTGAAGTTCATTGCCATTATATTCGTGAACAAGTGCAGTCCCAAGTGATTCAAACTGTTTATACTCGCAGTGCTGATCAGGTTGCTAATCTTTTCACCAAGGCTTTGGCCTTTGCTCAGTTTCGTCAATTGTTGTCCAAGCTTGGATCAATTTATCTTAGCTACCACCTTATCCTAACTGCTATAGGGTTGTGGTCACCACCTTACCTGTAGTTGTCCTTTCTTGTTTTTTCCTTAAATCATTCACGGTATGGCTTAAAGTATGAAGAGAGTTGCTAAGTTGACATAGTTGTTAACTCTCTCTTACTTTCATCCTTATATGTATCTCTGTACATTGTAATCTTTTAACTAGAAATCAATATACAACTTTCATTGATTTTCCACAAAACAATACGAAATTTTAGAAACAAAACAACAAGATTAACATAGAACATAACCAAATAGATTTGTTTAAAAAAAAAAACCATTAAACTTCTTTGGATTCTTTGGAAAGCCATTAACCCAAGCACCCAACCAGGGCCTAGATTATAGAACTACCCTTTAAAGAATAGGGTAGGCGTTCTTACCAAAGTCCCCTTGAAGAGTAATGGGGTTGCACTCTCTTCTTTCTTCTTCATCAGCTTTTGATATTGTTTCTTCTCTGTTTCTCTCTGTTTCTCTCTCTCTCTCCTTCTCTTTCTCTTTTCACACAAGTTTCTAGAATTAAGGTGGAGCAGTTATGTCTGAATGAGAGTTGGTTTTTAAAGAGGAGACATGGTTGTTTGGAGGGAGAGTGAAGAGTCATTTCTTCATGTATCAGTTTTGGCGTGAAAAAGGTTTCATGGCTGGTTGTCAAGGTTTTTGTTTTCCCAAGAGGCTTTTAATTGGATGGCCAATCTCTTAAGGCCTAGTTAAATGAATTATTAGCCTAATGAACTAGGCTTAATAGCCCATGAACCACTTAGAGGCCTTTGCTTGTTTGCCTTTTGTGCAAATGTGATTACGCCTTTTCAAATCCTATTTTAAATGTTGGAGTAAAACATGGGAACTAAACTTAGAGCATTAATCAAGTTTTTCACATTAGCAAATGTCACATTAACACCCCTAACCCAACAAGCTAGATTAGCAAATGTCACATTAACACACATATTCAAGCATAGAAATTGAAATAGATAATATTAGAGCATAATAAGTTTTTCATAAATTAAGCTTGTGGATAAATTCACATTTGAGTTTAAAAATTGTGTCCAAATTGTAAGAAAAGTAACTATTTAATTTAGTAACACCCCTAACCCAAGATATCATTAAAATATTTGGGATGTTACAATACATCCTTAGAAGACTCTAGGAATTAGTTTAAAATAAATCAAACCTAAGTACTATCCAAGTACCTTAATGGTTTTCTAGTTTCAAGTCTTATCTAATTAGTCAAAAAGGTTGACTAATTAGCATAATGAAACCCTAATTAGTTAATAGAAATTCCACAAGTTAATTGAGATTAATCTAACTTAATCTCTACAATAGAAACTTGCTAAACCTAGCATGCTAATATCCTTAAATTAAGCAAATAAATCTCCAAAATAATACTAAGCTTGCTTAACTAAGCATGCAAGACTAAAATTTAAAAGCCCAAAGAAAACAAATAAGAAAGATTAAAAACACTTACCCGATTGTAAACCTATAAACTCTTAACTTTTGGACTTCTCATCCTAGGACTTACTCTCCAAAAGAAAAACTTTTAGACTATAGGAATTTTCTTTTCTTGTTGGTATGTCTATTCGTGAGAGATTTCCAAAGAACCAAGGAGTGAGTAGCTCAAATTTCGCTTAGTGGTGCAAGTAAAAAGAAGGGACAAGGGTCTTTATTTATAGGCACAAGAGGGTGTTGAATAAGTTGTAAGTTTTTAATGTGGGACAAAATGTACTAAAAGTGCAAAACAAGGAAGAAATCACGAGTTGGGTCAGAAATACCTACGGGCATATTTGGTTTATGAGACAGAACAGGTTGGATAAACCCGGCTAGGCGAAACGGGCTTTATGATCTTTCTTTTTTCTTCCTTGTTAATGAATGGACGACCCATATGCGTCCTACTTTAATGACGTGTAACGGCCCATTTTAAAGCATCAGTTCTAATTTGGCGCCGCGCGTTCTATAAAGAGCCCATGAGCTTACTTAACCCAATGCATGCGTGGCACCGCGTCAACGCTCCTCGCAAATGGCAGTATCTCACGTGTGCGCGGTTAGTCCCAGTCAACAGCCTTTTTCTTTTTCTTATTTTCTAATTTCTCCAAACTTCGTAAATTCATAAAAAATAGCTTAGGATTCCAAATAATTTCACGAAAAAATTCTACTGACTTATCTCACTAATTATTAATTATCTACGACCTCAATATAGTCAAATCTCTTCTAGAAAATTATGAAAATTCCTCCTTTCATAATTTAATTATGAAAAATAAAAATAGACTTAATAATCACCAAACTCTTGAATTTTCCTTTTCAAAAATTCACTTTTATGCTACCAAACTCTAGAACCACAACCAAAGGTATAGTCTAGTAAATCAAAGCTTAAGGAAACATCTCATTCCTTTAAATAAACCTTAAGAGCGGGGTTGAAAACTCTAAGTAGCAAAATTAACATAACCCGAAAATTCAAGGTGTTACACTATGCTATCCCAGCGCTATAGCCCCATAATGAGTTTGCAGCTGGGCCAAATAACCACAGTTGTTGTTTCTTCTGCGACCATGGCCAAAGAAATCCTCTGAACCAATGACCAAGCCTTCTGCAATTGGACTATCCCAAATGCAATCCAAGCCTGCTAACATAAGGAGTACAACTTGGCCTAGTTACCCTTTTCAAGTACATGGCCTAGCTAAAAATTTCTTTTTTCTTTTTTTATTCAATTAAATTTATTTTTTGGGTTCATTACAATTATATACTTCAAATATATACCACTTTTCAACTTGGTACCTCAAGTTCAAAAAGTTGCATTAGAGTACATCAACTAGTCTTTCCGTAAAAAAAATTTAAATTAAATTAAATGATGACGTAGCACAGACAAACCCCACCATTTGGGTCAAGGAGACTAGTGACACTTTGCGTGGTGAGGCCATGAAAGTGTTGTATAGAGGCATGGAGGGTTTGAACCAAGCCATGGTGGGTACTAGGTTGCAGGTGTTTTACAATTTAGGTGAGATGAAATCAGTTATGGAGTGTAATATCGATAATATCGGTGAAATTTCGATTAAATTATCGTTTTTCGAGGGGTCTAAAACGAAATGCCATTTCCATGTTTTTTCGTCAAAATTCTAAAATTTCGGCGAAATTTCGAAATTTGGTTAGAACCCTAAAAATCATATCAAAATTATACCAAATTGGCACCTCAAACCTTAGGGGAATGAAAGCCTATGGTGAGGAAAGGAAAACCCACAAAAAACATGGGTGATCGAAGCTCGAAGATGGCCAGAATTAGCCAAAACAGCCGGCGGAGGAAGGTGGTAATTACTCGCATGGGGAGGCCTACCAGGCTAGATGGTGACTGGGTTGTGTTAGCGTCGGCTTGGGGAGTCCATTGGTGGCCTTGGATTGCTAGAAGGTGGCCGGCGACAATGAGTTCTTGGCTGGGCAGGTTAGCGCAAAGAGAGAGAGAGTGAGTGAGAAAGGAAGTTAAAGAGTTCAAAGAAAAGAAAAAGGGGGGAAGAGAAAGAGAAAAAAAAGAAAAAAAAGGGCTGATAGCTTGACAAGCAAAGAAAAAAAAGGGGGACTATGAGTGGGATAAACATCATGGCACCAAATTCCAACTTGCCACATGTGCATATGTCACAGATATTCAATTTGAATTTTGAATCAATTAACATTGTATTTAAGTATATTGATGGTATATTGATCAATATTAATATTAATAATTTAATATATATTTATGGAATCAATATTTAAGTATATTAATATTAATATACTTAGATATATATATGTGTGTGTGTGGCATACTGATCAATATTTAAGTCTATTCGTGGTAATATATGGCATCACACATGACGCAATTTCATAAATTTAATATTAATATAATATTTGGTGATATGAGTCACATGAGTATATGACTATTTAATTAATTTGGTGGAGTATTTTTTTTAACAGTATTTGCTTATAGCGCATCACTTTATATCACATTAAATCTATAAATGATTTAGTTTTTTCAATGTTTTTTATAAATATAGTAGATAATATGTTATATAAACATATGGTAAAGTTTCATTCAAAATTTCCATAGTTTGATATTAATTTCCGTTGTTTTTGTCTAAACCCTAGCGAAATCGAAATTTGGTCGAAATTTCCGTCAAAATTTCCAGTGAAATCGAAATTACATTCCTTGGGAGCAGTTCATTTATTTTTAATTTATTTTTTAAAGCCAAATAGTAGGTTTTGTGTATGTCACGTCAGCAGCTAACGGGGTTTTTTACGAAAATACTAACGGAGGTACTTAGTTGGCGAGATTTCGTAGTTGAGGTATTATAATGCAACTTTTTGAACATGAGGTATCAAGTTGAAAAGTGGTATATAATTGTAATTAACCCTTTTTTTTTGGTTATTTTAAAATATTATTTTGAACCAAAACATGATTTACCTGAAATGCCCTTGAATAAAATATAATCTATTAGTCAATAGAAACATTAAGGTATTGAAAAAGTTGAACGTTGGTGCAAGTTGAAAAACATCTCAAATCTTAGGGGTGTAAGTTATAATTTACTCTTTTTTTTTTATCATTTGAGTACCTCTTTGAAATATTTTATGGATCACGTATTAAGTTGAAATACGTCCTATACACGCACAGACCTATGTAGTGACCAAAAAACAAAAATACTAGTAGTGATATAACCCACATTAGCCCAACCCAATATTAATACCCATTATCCAATAGTAACTGGCAGTCCCACTAGCATTAATATTAATCAACACTAACACCCCACCCCACCTTGAGTCCATGACAATGAACACACACTCAGAACATAGAATGACATAACAGAGGCTAGCAACAAGCTAATGGAGGAGTTGTAGCAGGCTAGTTCTCTCTTGTGACTCCCTTTGAGCCTCTCCCTCTCCTTCAAGTCTCCTCCTTTCCTCTCTATGTGGTAAGTTTCCTCGACTCATATCTCTTTTGATGTTATGAATTTCTAAATTTAGAGTTAGGTTTTTTATTTAGGGTTTTAATTTAGGGCTTCTAATATTAGTTAAGGGTTCTAAAATTTTAAGTTAGGCGCTGTTTGAGTTTGTTATAATATGTTTTAGAATAATAGAACCGTAACACAAAATGATGAATCCACAAACACCACATACCGACACAAAACCAGTTGGGGCTTAAGGCCACAATATAGACCATTAAATTGATGACCAAGAGGCAATGATGAATCCATTGAATCTTCCAATCGTGGTAATTTCATTGATTTGCTAAAATATACTACGAGTATGAATGAAGATGTTAATGTTGTCTTAGAACGAGCTCTTGGAAATGCCAAATATAGTTTGCCCAAGATTCAAAAAGAGATTTTGAATATTCTTGCTAACAAAGTTAGTAAGATTTGTGCGGAGGTTCGAGATATCAAGTTTTGTATTCTTGTTGATGAAGCACTTGATGAATCTACTAAGGAGCAAATGACTATTAATTTAAGATTTATTAATGTTGATAGGTATGTTAAAGAACAATTCTTTCATGTTGTGAGTGGAGGACACTTGTGCCTTAACTCTTAAGAGAGAGATAGAAAAAATCTTTGCTCAATACAATCTTCAAGTAGAAAATATGCATGGTTAAGGATATGATGGTGCTAGTAATATGCGAGGTGAATGAAATAGATTAAAAGCATTGTTTCTTGAAGATTGTCCATATACATATTATATACATTGTTTTTCTCATCGTCTACAATTAGCTTTGAATGCAGTAGCTCAAAATGTGCACAACGTCTACTTGTTTTTCTCCTTATTTAATAATATTGTGAATCTGGTTAGTTCTTCTTCCAAATGTGTTACTAAGTTAAGGTATACTCAAGAAGAAGAAACTGCAAGACAACTAGAAGAGGGAGAACTTGAATCTAGTTCAGGGGCTAATCAAATTTGAACTTTGTCACGACCTGAAGCTACCCATTGGAACTCTCATTTTGGTTATGTTAGTACGTTATTGGTTTTTTACAATGCAACCAACACAGTTCTTGAAAAGATGAAGCAAAAGAGGCTTAATTTTAAAATATGTGGGGAAGCTAATGGTGTTTATAATGGCATGAGGACATTTCAATTTGTGTTTCACTTGCATTTGATTAATTGAGTTATGGGAATCACTGATTTACTTTGTTAAGCCTTGCAGAATCAATTTGAAGACATTATAACTATGAACTTAGTTTCAAGTTCAAAATTAAGAAACCATGGTTGGGATAATTTCATTATGGGTGTGATATCATTTTGGCAAGAAAATGGTGTTGATGTCCCATATTTGAGTGCTCGCCATATGGATGGGATAGGTCATTCTTGTCAACAACAAGATTTTATCACAATTGAGCATTATTATCCTTTTGATATCTTTAAGGTGGTATTAGAATTTTAATTGATGGAGTTAGACAATAGATTCAATGAGAAAACAGTGAAACTCCTTTGCCTTGGCTCAACATTGGATCCTCATGATAATTTCAGATCATTTGATATTAACCAAATATGTAGTTTGGCTGAGAAATTTAATCCTCAAGATTTTGGGCATGAATTGTTTACTTTAAGAGAACAGTTGGAGCATTATGAGTATGAGGCTCGTGAACTTTCACAATTTTAGAATCTGTCCTCTATTTATGAATTATGTCATGAACTTGTTAGGACAATAAAATCATATGGATTGATCGAGAGATTGATTCGTCTTGTGTTGAATCTTCTTATTTCGACAACAACAACTGAGCGAGCATTTTCATCCATGAAACTTATTAAAAATTGACTTCGAAACAAGATATGTGAGTTTCTTGCTAATTGTATGGTTAATCACATTGAAAAAGATCTTGTTGATACTATCATTTATGATTCTGTTATTGATGATTTTATGTTGTAAAGACTCATAGGGCACAACTTAAGTAGGTGTATAATTCACTCGTACCGTCGAGTTCTCTTTTAATAAATTGCATTTTAGATCAATGAAGTGTGTTAACAAGTTATTGAATTTGGAAGGTGTCATACAAACAATTGATATGCTATTGAAATTTCAATAGCCTTAAAGTTCAGCTCACCCCATTTTAAATTCCTTGGTCCGTCCCGGTCCTATATTCCCATGAAGTCTTTTGTAATTGGCTCTAAAAAAATAAATTATTAGAGGTAGTTGTACTCTTGAGATTGAATGAAGAAAGCCTGGATAAGTGCAACAATCAAAAGTGGATAAAGAAAACTAGCGGTACACAAATCTACCAAAAATCCACTTACTGATCCAATTCGATTTGCAATTTGTAAATATTGATCTGATCCAATCCACAATTGGTCCTATATTCCCATGAAGTCTTTTGTAATTGGCCCTAAAAAAATAAATTATTAGAGGTAGTTGTACTCTTGAGATTGAATGAAGAAAGCCTGGATAAGTGCAATAATCAAAAGTGGATAAATAAAACTAGCGGTGCACAAATCTACCAAAAATCCACTTACTGATCCAATTTGATTTACAATTTGTAAATATTGATCTGATCCAATCCACAATTTTTTGTTTGTGGATATTAATCCGATCCGATTAGCAATTTGTGGATCGAATATGAATATCAATATTGAAAAATACATATATATCCAATCTAATTTGCAAATTATATATATAAGATTATTAAATAGTTTATATATATTTGTATATGTTTAATTTCTATTATAGAGTAAATTAAAGTCCTTATTATAGTTTATAAACTATATATGTTACTATATAGTTTAAGATTTAGGGTATTTTAAATTAGTTTGACAATGATATTTATTAAAAAAAATTATAAATATATATAGGATATAGTTTATTCTAGTTTATTCTAGTTTATGTTTATTATATAGTTTATTGTAGTTTGTATAGTAATAGTATATAGTTTATAACTTTTATATCGTATATACTATATAGTTTACGGTTTAAGGTATTTTTAAATAGTTTTTATATGAAATCTATTGTATAAATTATAAATATATATATTATATAGTTTATAATGATTTATATAGT
>QANT01003982.1:0-31057 GCA_003254885.1 Purshia tridentata | reverse complement strand
ACATAGGCTTTGACCGGTCGTATGGTTCATCCGACTAGTCGGATGCAACCCAAGACCAATAACTTATTCTGGATCGGGTTTCCCGATCGGTCGGACTATTATTATAACCAGTCGTTAACACCTCGATACTAAATTGCATTCCTAAACCTATTTTATCGACTGGTCGTAGGTTTAATTAGACCGATCATTTACAACCTGAGCTTATAACCATGTTTAAGCCTATTTTGTGCGACTGGTCGGATCAGTTACTCAGACCAGTAGTTTGCTCATCCATTGAAACCGCAAATCAGCCTCATTTTAACTACCGGTCGGGTAAGAAGTTAGACCGATCGTTCACGACCAGAGGCCACAGCACATTTCAGCCCCATTTGAATGACCGATCGGCTAAGAAGTTGGATTGGTTGTTCACGACTAGAGGCCGGTTGTTCACGACTAGAGGCCACAGCACATTTCAACCTCATTTTAATGACCGGTCGGGTAAGAAGTTAGACCGGTCGTTCACGACCATAGGCCACAGCCATTTCAGCCCTATTTTAACGACTAGTCAGGTAAGAAGTTAGACCAGTCGTTAACCACCAGAGACCACAGCACATTTCAACCCTATTTTAACGATCGGTCAAGTAAAAAATTAGACCTTTCATTAACATCAAGATGTTACACGAATAATAGGCCCAATTTAAAAACCGGTCTACATTGAAGAATTTAGACCTCTTGGTCATGATCCGATGCTAACGAGCAAAAGAGATATGGTTGGAAAACCAATAGTAAAATGTGGGACTGGTCAAACAACACTTGCACTAAAGAAGAGCCATATATGATGTTCACAGTTTAACGTCAAACAATCATGCTAAATAAAAACTCCATCAGATTACACACTATGTTTATAAATTACTATGCTCACACACTTGACAAGAGAAGGATCATTAGATCTTAGAGTTCTTTTAATATATAACATAAATAAAGTTTTGTTACAAGAAGTAAGAATAGTTCCTTGAACTACAACTTGTTCTTTCTATCTATAAATTAAGGATATGGAGACATAGACAACCAAGATCATAAGCTATCATGGGGTGGGGTTAAAGGTCGATCCATTGTTGTGCCCTCAATGTCAATTCAGGGTTGAATAGATGAGTCATTAGGGCTTGCATCCAATCTTTGGTCCGCACATATGTCCCCAGTGTTGATGATATCCATGTCATACATGTCACGCGACTGAGCATTGACGACTACTCGCCAAGCGTTCGCAATTGGATCAGGAACATAGAATACTTGCAAGGTTTTACAAGCAGGTACAAATGTGTCTGTGGTGTCCATCAGTTTAGAAAAGTTAACTAATTTGAATCCAAAATTGTCTTTTTTTACCCCTGCAGTCGTATGAGCCCACTCACAATCAAATAACACAACTGTGTGACCATCTCCATAGTCTAGCTTGATAATGTCTGTCAACACACCAAAATAGCCAACCAATCGTACCCTTGGATTTTTGTCATGAGCACTTGCATAGCTATTAGTGTTAGCCACCACAAAAACCCCACTATTCTGGTTCCTCTTGCGCACATCTACCTCCTTTATTCGAAAACGGAAACCATTGACAACAAAGCTCCTGTACCTTTTGGCCCACTGACTTGGACCAATTGAGAGTGCAACCAAGTCTGCATGAATTTCCTCACCACTATCCAACAATTGGTTTATCTAAAAATAGGCCAAGCACTAGATCAGAATCAAATTTTTCCTCTGTTTTAATAAGAAGATACATGATATTAACACTTACACGGTGTTTGAAATGGGTGGTGAAAGAGTTATCTGCCTAGAAATCGGCTTCGTATGTTGTTCGGTGACCTCATGCAGCCCAGATAGTATGCTGGTGGTCACTAGACATGGAAAATAAATAGAAGATACATTTAAAAAATGGAGATTATGGTATAAATTCAGATGTGCAATTTACATTTGGAAAGTGATTTTACTTGACATATGAGTCAACTTCGCAACAATTAAACAAGATGCAACAATGCATGAGCTCTCACAGGGCATGGTCAACGTAAAAAGATGCCCCAGCCCCCTTCCTTTCGCCTTGACCATGAAAAATGGCAAAACCTTCACGCACCATGTTTTCACCATCGTAGTTATTTCTACCGACTTGGTTGCCACGCGTGTCTACATCTTTTAAGTACATCGAGCAAAATGATAAGCATTCATCAACAAGGTAACCCTTAGCTATACTACCTTCTGGCTTGCTTTTGTTCCTAACATAATTTTTTTAATGTATGCAAATACCTGGCCAATATATCATGGGATTGTGAGTGTAAGCAATAATAGAAACAATTCAAATTCAAGTAGATTCATACAGATTAGTGCAATAACATAGAGATACTTGTTTTACCTCTTAATCGGATACATCCACCTGTATTGCACCCGTCCCCCAATAGCAGCTTCACTTGCAAGGTGGATTGGCAAATGAACCATGACATTGAAAAAGGTAGGAGGCATGATATGCTCTAATTGACACAATGCTAGAGTGATAAGTGAATTCAAAGCAAGGAAGTCTTTTCTGGTGGCTGCCTTGGCACAAACATTCTTGAAAAAAGTACAAATCTCAAGAATAATTGAAGCCACCCCTTTTGGCAAAACACATCTAACAGCTAGCGGGACTAAGTGCTGTAAAAGAACATGACAATCATGACTTTTCAGCCCAACAATTTTTCTCTCTTTCACATATATGCATCTTGCAATGTTGAGGAATAGCCATTTGGAATCTTAACTGATTTCAAAACCTAACAAAACATCTCCTTCTCTTGCTTATTTAAGGTGAAGGCAGCAGGAGGCAGATAAATTTTACTGCCATGTCTAATTAGATGAAGGTCGGGCTTCAAGTGTAGCAACTCTAGGTCCGCTCTATCATTCAGGCTATCCTTATTCTTTCCATCCAATCCAAGGAGGTGCCAATAATATTGTCACACACACATTTTTTTCAATATGCATCACATCTAAATTGTGGCGGAGAAGGTTATATTTCCAATAAGGTAGCTTGAAAAATATACTATGTTTTTTCCAAGGACCCGAATACTCAATAAAAGTGCCATCACTTCTTCGTTTTCGAGACACTGGTTTTCTTTGCTTCTTCCCAAACTGGAATGAAAGTGTTGATAGTTCTTCCAAACATTCAGCACCTGTTAAGGGTACTGGTGCTGTCCTACATTCGCTTTCCCCATTGAATGCATATTTCTCCCTTCGAAAGCGATGGTTTTCAGGCAGGAATCGACGATGACCCAAATAACAGTGCTTGCGACCCCTAGATAAGAATTAGGACTCTGTACCTCCATGGCATTGTGGATAGGCAAATTTACATTTGGTACTCCACCCAGACAGATTAGCATAAGCGGGAAAATCATTAATAGTCCACAACAAAGCAGCTTGCATGTTGAAACTTTCAAAATTGGCAACGTCATATGTCTGAACACCAATCTCCCAATGTTTATTAAGCTCATCCACCAATGGCTCTAGGTATATGCCTATGTCTGCTGATTTTTGGCGGGAAGGTCTGTTTTTTTAACTTTGTTGTTGACTTTGTTGCATTTAAGGTCGGGTTTTGGGTTGGAAGAGTGGATGTTTTGTGGAGAGTTCACTGGGACTCTCATTTGGGGTTTTTCTGTTTTGGGGTTTTTTCTGTTTTGGGCTTTTCTTTTTTGTTTGAGAAGTTGGTGTTTAACTGACAGAAGTTGAAAAAAACAAGTTTTTTGCTTGGCGTCATATTTGAAAATGGGATTAAACTTAGCAAGATATACAAATATGTTCTTTTCTTGTATAATCTGTCAATTGGTCTGAGAGTTGTACAAATATGTAATTATGGTTAAAGACATATATGCAGAAGATGCAAGACAGGTTTCCCAATGATTTCTCTTGCATTTGAAACTCATGATATTGTGCCATGCAACTTATGGCAGTATGTACATATATGGCATTGTTTTAGTTTATCCACAGATTGGTATATAAATCATTCCATTTTGGTAATGGATAATCTGGCTTATCTTGTAGGATATAGTACATGATTTCAAAGAAGATGCAAGCCAAAATAATTGCGTTGTTAGATAATTTTTCAAATAATCCAATGTTGTCATCTCCCCTAAATCCGTACCGTACTTTATGTAGGACTGTTGTTGGCTTTTGGGACTGTCCTTGTTGTCTTACAGTCATTGACATGATTACATTTGAGGGCATGAGATGCACTTATGCTGTCGAGGATTAATGCGCTAGCAAGTATTGGAATGCTGTCCACACATTGTCCGCACATTGTCCACACATTGTCCACACATTGTCCGCACATTGTCCACACATTGTCCACACATTGTCAACACATTGTCCACACATTGTCCTTTCATTGTCCAGATATCTTCCACCCATTGTCTACCTATTGTTTACACATTGTCTGCAAATAGTCAGAAAGTTTTTCAATTTTGTCCACAATTTGTTTACAAATTGGCTACACTATGTCTGCAAATTAATGTTTGTCCACATCTTTTCAGATGTTGGGAGGGTCGAAGTATGAATTGAAGTGCAAATGCCCTCCGCACTCTGCCAGGATCAATTGTCGGTCACTGCTGACTGAGGGCATCTGAACATTAAGGGACAGGTTCACAGCTGAAGAAATGGATAGATTCCGTGGCAGTTGTTTTGGCCACTTCCTTGCTGTTGAGGACCAGTTTACGTTCAGTGCACCACTTGTGCACGAGCTGCTACTTCGGCAGGTGCACTGCGAAGATGACCACGGCGGTGGCATGGTCATGATGCTTTCGAACCGGCATGTTGTGCGGTTTGGGAAGAGAGAGTTTGCCCTTATAACGGGGCTTTCTTTTGGGCCGCAACCGGAAATAGACTTCAACAGTTACCCAACAGTGGAAGAGATGAATGAAGCCTATCGTCTGAAGGCAACATATTTCCCCAACCGAAAGGCTGTGACGAGGAATGAGCTAGATGTAGTGTTTCATTCCTGCCAGGACAGCGAGGATAGATATAGGTTCGGGCTGCTGTATTTTTTAAACTTTGTCTTGGTGGGAAAACAAAAGAGCAACATCATCGACCTTCGGTTCCTAAAGCTTGTTGAGAACGTGGAAGATTTTTGTAATTTCCCTTGGGGTACAGTTTCCTATGCTTCGACGATGGAGGCATTTAGACTTCTAAATTTCCAATATCGGTATGAAAGGGCTGAGCGTGAAGGGAAAAAATCGATTGATTACGAACTGACTGGCTTCCCTTTAGCACTGCAGGTAACGAGTTAGTACATTTACTTGTTTTTGCCGGGTGGTCTGATTGTGATGTATTGTAAAATTGTCGAACATGCTCTGATACCACTGGTGTTTTATCTCCTAGGTCTGGGCTTATGAATGTCTTCCCAGCTTGTCCTCTGCCGGTGATGCTATTAGGGTTTCAAGTGATGCTCTTCCCCGCATTTTACGGTGGCGGAACTCTGGTGGCATGTCCTTTAAGCAGCTGATGACCAGTGTGCTTATATTTGATGAGGTAAGCTATGACACACGTGCATCTCACAGCCTATGCTTTAATGCCAGAAAATGAAGCTAACTCGGTATTTTTTTGGTTTGCAACTATTTATTATTATACCTGCGGTTGGTTGATTTGTCGTACTTAGTAACGGTTTTGGTTTCAATCAATTAGTACATGCTTCTGTTTTCATTTAGGTTTTTAATCGATCTGATTTATGTTTTTTGGAGTCGTATGATTGAAAAATCTGCCTATTAAGATAAATTTAGAGACTACACTGCCTAATAGTAAAATAAATCTTTAATCAATGTGCAATTGGCTCTAATCTTACTTGGTAAGTTGCTTATATGGCACCCGAGGGTGGGATAATCAATTTTTTGGCTCAGCGTTGCTGACCACTCAAAGAATCAAATTAATTGAATGAATGAGTTTGTTTCGTGCGAATGGAATCTATATTAATGAATCGGCCTAAACAGTAATTAAGGCTATTTTGGTTTTGGAATATTGAATTATATAAATTTTGCTTATATAATGCAATATAGCAGATATAGTTTGTGTATATATACATAGTTTGATGGTGCAGTGACAAATGAAGTGTCGAAACTTTTGCTCTTGTTCGACGACACATTGTCTGCACTCTGTCCACAGTTTGTCCTCGTCCACACACTTTATAAAATGGTAGCACCTCCCTTCTGATGGACTGATTGCTTACATGTGTCTGTTTGAACATGCTGCAGTTTATCCAAAACACGTGAATATAATTTTTTCTATCTTAATTGCTGGTTGCAACTTTCATATACTTGATTGTCAGATAAGGAAGCTAATGCGGTGTTCTTTGGGTTTGCAGGAAGACTTGGACCTGCATGTGATTGAGCCCTCAGCACAGGAGAAGTCTGCCGCATATTGGGATCGGCGATGGAATGAGCCTGACCTTGAAGAGCAAAGGTTGAATGCTGAAAACAACGAAGCAGTAGGTGGAACAACGTTCGCTGCCAATGCTTCGCACCCCACGGTCCCTAACCAGGCGCGAGACTCCACTCTTGTAAGCCTACATTTCTATATATTTAGTGAAATCACCCTGTGAATCTGAAATGTAGGGGCTGAATATAGCTAGAGTGTTTTGTTACTGATTAGGCTATCATTTCAACTTTCCTGGATTAACCACTATGGTTAACCCTTTCAGGTTTTCATTTTAAAGCACTGAATTTTACAATTTATAATATGTCACACTGTGCTTGTTTACAAGCGGTGGACATGTGATGTAAAAAGAGTAGACAAATGGTGGACACATTATATGGCTTTCCTGGCTACTCCTGGCTTGTCCATGATGTGTCTACTGCCTGTACACTACTTGGCGTTGTCTATAGGTTTTGAAAAAGTTGATTGTTTATCATTTTAACTGACCTGATAAGTTAATTGCTTTCCTAGGTCGCACTGATGGAGGCATTTTCTGAGAGGTTTCAAAGAGACCTCATGCAAGTGAGGAATGAAGTGATGGCCGAGGTGAAGGCTAAAATGCAAGAGGTCAAGGGTTTATTGACTGAGGTGAAGCGCATGTTGGCGCCTCCAGCCAGGGCCCAGTCTGATGAACCTCGGATTCCTGGGGAGGCCCCACATGGGAATCCCACTACAGGCTGCCCAACTGACGAGCCAGTGCACGCTTGCAATGAAGAAGATGACGGTCCGCTTGGTTCTGAAGACTTTGGACTCCACAACTTGGCAGGAGCAAACACCGTCCCTGGACCCTCCCTCCCCACGAAAGAAGTGAAGCGGGACAATGTCAAGCTTCCTATTGACGAGTCCATAGCCGATCCCATGGAGAAGGTTGCCACCATAGCAAAATCATATGTGGTAGCAGATGAGGCCCAAGAACTCCCGCTTATATGTTGCAACACTAATGCAGCGGCTGTTCCCCTTGCAATTTGTGATGATAACTACATTGATGTTTACCAACAAATCTGCCAGGTAGTTGGGAAGTGGAAAGACGATCCTGCAGGTACAGCATCCTCTGAGCACGACGAGGAGGAGGGTGGCCCAGCAGGCGATGATTCTATTGAAATCACTAGTTGCTCAAATGTTGCGTCGACATATTCGACAAGCATGGCCGTTGGGGGTCGCGGCCTCAGAACCAAGAAGCGAGCCAATAAATTGAAGTCGCCTTTTATTGATACGTCCAAGAAGCGGAAGACTGGGCATGAGCCAGTGAAGCCTAGTCCTCCTGGTCAATATGAGGCTTTGGGTATCATCAATGACTTCCTCACCTTCCTCCATTATTGGGATGCAAACCCCAGGTATCCATTTGCAACACCCCTTTTCCCTCTCATTTGAAAGATATGGTGCATATGCATATTTTATTCAGTGCTTGGTTCGTGTTATACTTGTTTCAGTGAGACGCTGCACGTTGGCAACGGTCTGATTTTTGACCGGAAGTTCATGCATCACCTCCTCACTCCTGCATCGTGGATTGGCATAGACGTAAGCTAACGTTATTAATTTTTTTTAAAATCTCATTGTACTTAACAAATTGCATATAATTAAATTAAATTCTGATCCTACTATGCCTCACTGTTTAGAAATGTGGTGTAAATAATGTGTTGCAGCACATAGAAACAACATTGTTACTGCTACGGAGGCGGCAGTTGGATGACCCGGACGTTTTCGGTACGAGGTGGACGACCGTTGACTGTGTTTTCCCGATAAGCATCCGCACGTGTTGAGTGTCAATATTTGAATATTATGTCTACAGCATTCTTGTCCAGATACGTACTCGAACATTTTTGAAAATTAATAAATAATGGACAAATGATGGACAGCATGTGGACACAAAAGATGTGTTTTTCAACTTTTGATTTGTGGCTGTCCATCCCTGTCCACTTTTTGTCCAATTTAGTCCATCTTTTGTCCCCCTGTCCGGCAATTGTTGTCCACCCTATGTCCACTTGTTGGCCGCTTGTTGTCTACTTGTTGTCCACTTGTTGTCCATTTGTTGGCCGCTTGTTGTCCACCTATGTTCACAAGTTGTTTTAACAAGTTTGTGTCTACAATTTGTCTGTTATTTGTTCACCATTTGCCTATCTTCCGGCAAGTGTTTAAAAATGAGATGTCTGCACTTCAGAAAATTTCATTATCTCTATATGTTAACTGGTGGCTGCATAGTGTGCGTATTATTTTAAATTCTAGTGAGTTTAAGCAAACAAGGCAAACCATAGCCATCTTTGGTGTAAACCACGTTGCAAGCCCTCAGCTACTCTTGTAAATTGTATCCATTTTGCTGCCATGCAGAGGCAAGTTGTAGTTGATCTTGTAATGTCTTGTTATACGCATGACCATACTGGTGCAAGTCAACGTTGCCTATTTGTTGTCTGCACGTTTGCTGTACATTTGCACTTGCATGCTTTTAGTCACTGCATGGCTTGGGTGAGTGAATTGTGTGGTTATGGTAAAATGGTGCTGCATAATATGTCGTTTCCTACTCTTGCAGCACCTCGTGACTATGTTGTTCGCACCTTCCAAAAGGCAACGGACAAGGGCAGCAAAATCAAAACCGTCAGCAATTCCCATTGGCTTGCTCCGCTTTGTGGCTGGCTCGAACCCACCTTACAGTCAGCCATGGTTTGGGCTGGACACGGTCTTCTCTCCACTAAATATCTCTGGGAAACATTGGTGTGCTGTGGCCATTGACCTCCTGACTCGTAGACTATATGTGTACGATTCGAATGTCGAGCTCCATGCAGATCGCAAAATAGAGAATGCATTGCGGCCTCTGTCTATATTGCTACCAGCCATTCTTAGACAGGCTAGGTTCTATGCTCACCGTCCTAAGTTGGTTTGTGATGGGGAGCCATGGCCCGTGGAACGCATGGCCGATGTTCCTCAACAGATGAACGGGTGAACGTGCCATTAATGCATTCAATTATTATGTTTGCGTATTAACATGCATGTGTATTACTTCCTGTGGCTGGCCTCCGGTTTAACGTATGCATTTAAAAATTGTTTTGGGCCTTCTCATTTCAGGGGCGATTGTGGGATCTTTACCGTGAAGTTTATTGAGTTCTTATCTGTTGGCAAGCCTCTTGACGGGTGCACACAGGAAAAGATTGGTTGGTTCCGGCTCAGCTTAGCTTTGGACATATATGCTTGCAGGGGTGACAACGTATAGACTGCTGTTGCTAGTGGATGATGACTGTCTCTTGTGCAAACTAGATTTTTGGTAGAATAGTGTAGTGTACATGCACTTTGTGATTATGACTATTTCAGCAGGGTCGTGTCATCAACGTAATTGCGAGTGACGGCAGGCCGAGACCACCTTCAGTACATGCACGGCATAGGTGATTGGGGTCTACCCGAATTCTTTTTAAATTGCACATGAACGTTAGTTATAACAAAACTCATTGAGGAGCATATATAAGAATACAGTGTTTCGCATTTTCAAGCTCTCCTAAGTCCTCCCCTAAGTGGACGAATCAATTTTCAAACCCTTTCATAGCGTTTTTGGTTAAGTAAATAACTTTTAACTATAGTTAGGACTAAAGACTAATCAAATGTAAGGGACAACCCCCCTGTGTGTCAAACAATCACGACCAATTTTTTGAAGTTTAAGGACGTAAACAAAAAGTGAACAAAGTCCAGACAATACGAGGACACCAACAATAAAAACTAGCTGCAACACATCATAAACTGCTGTATTTTGTATATGCACCTTCCCCCATTGGCTATGGGATCATTGTCATGGGAAGCTTATTATTTGTAGTCGGCAATGTTCTGTTTGCAGTTGGAAACTGGTAAGGCCAAATTTTTTGGGGCTTCAGTGAATTGCAATGGGTTCATTGCGAGTTGAAATGTGACGGGTAATTTTTGCATTATGAGCTTACGCTGATTGAATAACCAATTAGTTTGCAAATGACGAACAAAAAGGAGCCAAAGGGCGGACAAATTGTTGACACCGATTTTTTCAATAGTGGGTTTTTTTGTCCATTTTCTGTCCACCTTTTGTCTCCCTTAGTCAAAACTTTCATTCAACAAGTTTGTCACCCAAATTCTTAACATTATGCGGAGCATAGAGAACATGTCCACACAACGCCATTTACAATTGCAGCCACTTTTGCATTCCTGTATCTCACTTTCTGTACTCATTTTCCACGTATTTGTCGGTCGTCCACACGAGAAAATCCCAGCATATATACATATATGAAGCGAAAGTTTTATACTTAACAGCACGTACAATATCAACCTACATACTAACATCACCATCATTTCAAAATAACCGGAACACAAATCTGCCAATTCAAATTAACACAAACATATATCGCATTCGCACAACTTACCTAGACCCTTAGCAAGTCCACACTCCCTCATACGTCTTAAGACAATGCGTGATGGTCATGGATGCCCACTGTTGCCGCCCAACTTTGAACTTGCCATCTGGGGGGTAATGTGCTGCCACTGACCCTGTGGTACAGACACCTCCATGTATTCTCTGAAGAGCTCAAATCCTTTCATAAAGTGTGTGTGTTTGATGGCTCCGAATTCCGCTGAATGCACGAATATGTTCACCGCCTCCGAGGTATCGGCTGCTATCTATGCCTCAGCAGCGCGAATCTTCTGCTTCCGCGATTGTATTTTTTCAACCCGGATCTCGTGCCCGCCCTCCTTGACATTTTCGTCCATCTCGACACGCATCCTCTCGGCCTTCGCCTCTCGCAGGTCAAGCTCTAGGTGTCCCACTCGCGTGCTCCAATACGTGGTCCTCTCGCGATACCATTGTAGGGGCTCCCGGTTGCCGTCTGCGGGTAGTTGTTCAACATCCGAGTCTGATAGGTACACGTGATTGGAACTGGACGACTGGCCCGACCTCGCAGGATTATCCGCCATGGTCGTAGGATTGGGAGGTCAACGATGTTTGGCTTGGTGGAGGTGAAATTTATTTCACCTACTTGCAACTTCAGCTGTTTGAAGGGAATACATATTGAGTTGCATATTAATACCGAGCTGCCATCAATGGGCAATTAAGTGGAGGCTGCTGGGTTAAGAAAGTAGGTGGATGCATTGACTTTCATATTAAGTGGATGTGCTATCAATGAGCGAGTGGACGTGCATCACAGAACTCACTGCCCAATTAAGTCGAGTAGTTGATGGTCTTCAGTCTGGACAAGGCAGTACGAAATCTGTATTGTAATTACACAAATAAAAGGGTTATTTATTTAAATACACCTGAAGTTTTCAACATGTGCTAATGTGACACATCCGGTCAATTTTGTGTTAAATCATCCACTTATTTGTCAAACTTCGAATTTGCCCTGAAGTATACCAAGCGAAAAAATAAAGTTGTTAAGGGCAAATTATAAAGTTTACAAAATAAGTTGATGATTTAACACAGAAAAATTTACATGTGGTGCGATATTTGCACATATTGATAATTTTTTTTGGTAAATAGTACATAACAAAAGTTTGGATGGTACGGGAGCACACCTTCTATAGTCTAGGTGATCTACGTAGTCTTTGCGTGGAAAAGCGAAAATCAAAATCACGCTGATTACCATAGGTTTTGTCGATCCATTGTCCGTGTCTTGTCTTCCATTTGTCCGCTACGCCGCAATCGTTAAAATCGGCCAGCCTCTTTATACACATACGGATTGTTGTGGCAATGTGATGACAATCTCCACCTGCCGGTTAATGCGTACATACTTTTCGGGTTTGTTGGAAACAGTCTGATCGAACAGATTGGAGGTGGGGGACAATGAGTTTCGGGACGGTTCTAGCGAGTTTTGAGAATACTCACTCGGAAATGGGGTCGGGGGCATTCCAACCAGACCGATGGTAATGACGCCCGAAAATCATATATATACACAGGAATAATAGCGGAATTTCAGCCTATGGAGAGCAATACAAATGAAACAATGTATTCACATACAACTTGTACACACTAAGATTGCATTTCAAACACGTAGTACCAACTTTTTAATCGTTCGTTTTCTATATGCCTTGACTATGAATCTATTTGTTAGACATTTGAAAACAACTGGGTTTATTGTTTGTAACTAAGTTAGAGACGTTGGGTGTGGGTATATAGAAAGTCTGTAAACATAACCCACCATTACACACACAAAAATTGGCCACCGTTTTCACCCCCTACCCGTAAATTGAGCTATTGATGTCATTTGTATGCATTTATGGACGCTGGTGGCATACAGTAGACAACAAACGGACAGAGGGTACACAGCGTCGACATCCGAAGCACACGTGCTCGGAGTCCTGTGTGTTCACCTTCTGGCCTTTGCCTGTCCATAGTCTGTCCGCATAACTCGGATGAACGTGACGACGTNAACTTGACGACGTCGATAAATGAAGTAATTCGTTTACATGATTTGGAGAATTTGGGTATGGGATGGAGATCCCCATTAGCCAAGGTCGTGGGCAACGAAAACCTACGCAATTTAACCATCCAGATACTGGGAGGTAGATTACATTAGCAAACACAAACTATTTTACACAACATTGAACACCTCAGGACCTTTTATTTGACACCCACTATGACTACATACTTGGATACATAGATCACACAATACATAGATCACACCGCCCTACAGTCAACAACCCCGATCTATGAGATGCACTCATCCATAGATGAACAACAACAACAACAACAAGGCTCAGCCATGCACAGTGAGCCTTCTTCAGTCGGACCAGTTAGACTTATGAGGAAGGGGAAAATCCTCCTCCTTTGCACGCTCTTCTGCCCAATCATCCAACTGTTGTCCCAACTCGCATTCGTCACAAAGAAGTTCATTTGGAGGCTTGCAACGGCACGGCACAAGTTCTTTGGGCTTCTTCGGTGACGGGATGTGGTTTATCCACTGGTGGCGCATGTTTAGATGATTTGCCAACACCGGGAGTGGCAGACTCATGCAGAAGTCACATAACGAGGAGAGGATATCATCATCGCACATACACAATGTCCAGTCCGGTTTGTACACCTCTTGCCTTAAGCAGTAGTCATATAATGGGGCAGTTGGGTCGCTGGGATGACACTTACAAGGGTCGGGTGGTGAACCGACAGTGGCTAAGGAGGAGGACTCTATTCTTTCAGACTACCAAGGTAAACAATATAGTTGATGGGCATGATGTAGGACCATGGCTTTATAGGGAGAGCACCAAATATTGGATTATAGGGAAGGTAGCAGAGATTCCCTTATTGGTCAGTGGGCTTCTCAGTGCCTAGTCAAAATTGTCACCCCGACGGGGTGGTCAACACAACCCATGTGCACACTACCGAGTTGTCAACTGTTTGTTTATTGTTGGTCTACCGTTTGTCTACGGAAATAACTATTGGTCAACCTAACTGGAAACCAACAACTGAACCATTTCATATTTATTGGACACACAACAGTATAAAGCAATGATCGTTATCATCAACACACATACCCCGTCTCCAAAAAAAAGGCCGCACTTGAGAAAATCCACACATGTTGAGCCAGCTTGGCAAAGCTGTGTCCATAGCGTGGCTGGTAATTGTCCATTAGTTGGCCAAAATAACTTTCATTCATTCGTTTACAGTGTTCGTAATAAGCACAACAATTTGGCATCATGGGAATGTCCGGTTACTGACAAGTTATATGGCATGCATGCATTTGTTCAAACCCAAAATGTCTACATCTTAATAACAACTCAAAATATCCCCTACATGTGACAAAAAAAACATTCAACCAATGCCGTTCATCGAGGCCCTACGAGGTGCCCATACAGTTGGCATAATATTAAACTACAAAAACCTCCAACCAAATCCCTTTATCAAGTAGTCATACCAAGCTTACCTACATCTGACAAAATAACACAAAAACACCCACAATATACAACATTCACTTGCAAGCTAGTCACAAAAGGTATCATATGGGGCACGTGGGCACAGAAGCACGACATCATTGCCCATAAACTAGGGGATCACATTCTTGTCGGAGGCCCACGGTCTCCTTGCACCATTTTTTGGGCAGTGGAGGGAGTTATGGCCCACAATTGCGTGGCCTTGGGGTGCACACTCTTCACATAATCTTTGCACGGACACAAACGAAAAACATCCCACATGTGATAATAAGAAACACTGTTGCATTATTTCACACCTCAAGTGAACTGGGGTTAATTTACAAATAATCATGCTACTAAAAGGCTTTAAATTTTCAAACGTCGACAGAAAATATATAGTACATGCATTGGGTCTGTCCTTGCTTACCTGAACAATGTGAACCCATGCTGAAACTAACCATCTAGCATGCCCTTGCACTGCGACGATTGCTGGAAGTCTAAAATAGCGACCTCTTTACACGTCTATTGCCGCTTTCTAGCATCATGCAGCAGCCATCCTAGATCAAAATACCGCATGAACACCCTGTTACGCTCCACATCGCGACGTTGTGTCCCCGTAGTGACTACATCTATTGTGGCACGAATTCCTCAAGCTTATGTTCCAGCCCAGCTGCCCGACCACTCCACTCCGTGGCCCTGTCCTAGTACCATGCGACCTCATCATTCACGCGATCACCCTGACCTGGTGCACTGTCGTCATCCGAGCTTTCATTTGTGATGAACACATGGTTGGATGAACCAGCTGACGGGGGCGTGCTTCGGTGGAAATGAGATGGTGCATCCAACAATGGAAGCAAGTTGTCGGATGGGGATTGCGGGCTAGAGGGGGGTTGAGGGCTCAAAGGGGATTGTGGGCTCAAGGGGGATTGGGGAGGAGATGGGTAAGGGGAGTCAGCCATGCTCTCCAAGGGAGATGGTTAGTAAACACAAGTTGACTGGAGGGGGTTTAGAGAAATGAGAAGCTCGTTAGACAAAGAGATAACGGAGATATTTAGGCCATCCACCATTTTGTCTAAAACCATTAAACCATTTTTAATTACTCGCTTTAAAGAATGTAGATTGCTGTCAAGTCAATTGAAGGGTGACTGCTGCAGTAGTTAGTGCAGATGTGTAAGTACACACATAACCCAATTCAATGCATTTTATCATGATGATGCCGATTGCCGCCAAAGACATAAAATCATAATGTGCATATGTCCAATATATACACACGTCACAGCCAACATGTTGAGATCCATAATTATGCTCTGTAACTCAGGCGTATAAAGCATAATGGAACCAAACTCTCAATTAGCAAACACGAAAGTTCCATCATATACTTGGGTCTGTCCCACAAATAGACAAAATTAATTTTAAAATGACTTCTTTAGACCATCCAAACATTTGTTTGACTTTTTTTGCTCTTTGGCACAAAATAACACAAAAAGACCCCCACCCCATTCTAAGGCCAGTATAAATGGTGTTCAAACAGTGAACAGATTGTGGACAAACCAAGACTAGTAGTCCTACAACACGAGTTAATGTGTCCACCATCCTTGTCCACGGCCTATCCTGCAACACGAGTTAACGTGTCCACCATTTGTCCATGGCCTGTCCTGCAACACATTAACGTGTCAACCATTAGTCCACTGCCTGCACACCATTTGTACAGGCTTTATAATGGGGTGGGGGTATTTTTGTCCTATTTTGTGTGAAAGAGTTAAAAAAGTCCAACAAATGTTTAGATGGTCTAAAAAACAGTTAATTTAAATTTAATTTGGTCTATTTGTAAGAATTTCCCTATATAGTTAATATCTGTAACATCTGAGTTACGGCAAAAGCAACCGTGAGAACCAATAAGGGGCAAATTAGTAAGTAACTTCGAATTTCATTGTAATCACAAACGTAACGGTGAACCCATTCTTGATCACGTGTTATTTCACCGCAAGACACATACAAAGTTTCATCCTATGCCGCAAACACCATTCAAATTGAAGAAGACTGCGATGGCAACCATGCACACACTTGTACATGTACATAGACTGCTTGTACTTACATACCTACAGTCCAGGCCACAAAATGTAAGGGTCAACATGTCATGACACTTGCAAATGTGACTGGGATATAATGAGAAGTTCCCAAGTGCGGACGACCGTAAATTTAGAACTTGGCAGTCGCGAACAGCTGGTAGACAAAGTCCAGCCAATGTGTTGCAACAGGTTTTCCACGTGTGTCCATGTATTGTCAGCATGGACACAAGACTGGGCATCTGCCTCTGTTACAAACTTACTTGTACATGTTTGGCGATGCAATGGCAGCTGTTTGTCCACTCTATGAATCCAGAGATGACCAATGATGTATACAAAGTGGCCACGTCATGTCACCCATATGTCCACCGTCTATCCACACCTGCCGTTCTTAATAGTAATGCCTATATTGAATTATGTAAACAATTATACGCTGGGTAGATGGCCAAATACCAAGCCAACATGATAGACATGAGTAAACATTATGTAGTACAAATTATACAGATCGCACAAATAAATAATAACAATGTCAGCCAGGGAATGTGAGTTATTGTGTAGATATGCACAAACTACCCACACAATTTAATATCGCAGATTGCAATGGATTGTTCAAGGTACAAAGGCTGGGCACAATATGGATGCCAACACAGTAAATGAGCATGACAAATTGGCATATTATGTATGCCAGTGAGTTCACAGACCACACACAGGCCTTTGAAGAGCGGTACAAGGAGGTTGTTCAGTGAAGTCCATGAAACACATTCGAGTCCATGGGTGTGTAAGTGCCAGGCCGGTAGGACAACGAGATGGGCTTCTTGCATGTAGCCCGGTTGTGACCTTCCTCCCCACACCTTGAGCATTTATTCCTTTTTTTGGTTTCGCTTGCAGAGAGAGTCCGTTGCTTGCACGGGCGACCACTCTCATGTCTCATAATCGGAGGCAAAACTACCCGACTCTTCATGTTCTTCGAAACATTTCACGTGTCTTCCTAACCAACAGGATTAATGGACATTGCATAGGCTGCATGCCATGTTTCGTTGGTGTAGTATTGAGAGCATAATTCATACGGGCTCCACTCATGGTGCCTTGCCACTGCCGAGCATGCTTGCAAGGGAGTCCTTCCAAGTCAAATTCCCTATAAGAGCAAGTTCGGTACTCAAGATTCACACACACGGATGACGACTTGGAGGGTTCAATAACGTTGAAATTTGTTCTATTTAGAGGATGAACAGTTAGCCGCATGCTTTCTTCCATCTGCCGGCGAAGTGTACTTTCCCCTCTGCCTAGTGTCAAGTACATGGATGATGAGGCTACCTTGGACCGATGGGTGAAGAACCAAAGTTGTAGTGTGTGCCTGATATACTCAACCAGGGCAATCACTGGAAGCTCATGGGCATCTTTCAGCTTTGAATTAAGGGACTCGGCAATATTTGTTGACATGCTGTCCCACCTATTGAACTTACAGTATGATCGAGCCCAAATTTTATGGCCCAATTCCTCACTGGTGATCCATTTCCTCACAGGCTCACTCATTAGGCATAGCAAACGTAAACAAGACTTCTGCTGGTATTTGTTGGTAGCCAAAATGAAGAGATTCAAATCAGGATCATCACTTTCCAAGCTGAACTTCCTCTATATGTTTGCCTTTAGGTACACAATGCAGTTTCTGTATGCAGCCTTAGGGAAAGCTTTGTAACATGCTTTCCGTATGCTATCGTGCCTATCAGACACCACGACCAAAAATGGCACATTTCCGATAGCATCACGAAGTTTATGGAAGAACCACTCCCACGAGGCATCGTTCTCACTATCACATATGCCAAATGCAACAGGAAATATATGGTTGTTGCCATCTAGAGCTGCAGCAATTAGTAAGGTTTCGCGGTATTTGCACTTAAGGAAAGTGGCATCAACGAATAAGGTCGGTCGCATGTGTTCAACAAAACCTTTAACGAAAGCTCCCAAGGCCATAAAGAAGTATAGGAAATTGTGGTCTTCATCAGTGAGTATGTGAGTCACCGTGCCAGGATTTNTGTGCCAGGATTTTTTTGCTGCAATTCATAACAATATGCAGGCAATAAACCATAGGATGCCCCCGGAGAACCTCGGATCATCTCGAGAGCCGCCTCCCGGGCTCGCCAACATGTTTTATAACAGACATTCACACCATGCTTCTTGTGCATGTCCGCTTGTATTTCCCGGGGTCTATATGAGCGGCCCACACCAACATACTTATGTTTAATAAACTCAGCAATAACAGTAGGAGTAGCCTGTCGATGTTCTTTCCTCCCGGGCTTTAGTCCACACGTGTGTTTGTCTACAACTTTTGTAATCTTCCAAATGCCCGAAGGCGTATGCCTTGTAGCACGAATCCAATACGGGCAGCCTTGGTGAATACAGCATTGGGTAAAAATAGTTTTGGTAGACCTTACCACTCGATACTCCCGATTGTCTATAATTGCTTGCAATCCAAGATGACGCCGCAGTTGGCTCTTGGTGTGGAAAAAACCATCACCTCCCACTTCAGCTGAACGGGTACCCGTGCCATTGGAACCTGTAATAGCAGCACAATCAACTATGCATTCGGTTGCAGCCAATATTTGGCTCGGTTGGAAAAAAGATGGCGATGAATCTGCCTTCCGTTTTTTTTGTATAGGACGTGTAGGTTGTGCATCGGTCACAACCGGATCGGGCCATTCCCCGGCAGGCGACGAATGAGATGGCACACCTCCAAGGTCCAATGGGCCATGTGGAGCTGTAACTGCAGAGGTAGGGGCTGCTGCCTCTTCATTGGCCACTTGTTGGCGGGATGGTGGCCATGACTGAACTACAGATGCGGGACCAAGTCGACTTTCATCGTCCATGCACTCAGTGAATCGCACAGTGGCTGGTGGAAGTGGGGGAGAATGTACACATGGCACAATCCCTGGCAACCCATCCTTAGAGGACGGGGCACATCTATTGGAAACCTTCAATGTGCCTGACTCGTGCATATCATTGCTACAGTGGCTACTCCGAAGGGCATGTAGTGACGTTGGCATATGTGTGGAGTCCATGACTTTGAACTACAGATGCGGGACCAAGTCGACTTTCATCATCCATGCACTCAGTGAATCGCACAGTCGCTGGTGGAAGTGGGGGAGAATGTACACATGGCACAATCCCTGGCAACCCATCCTTAGAGGACGGGGCACATGTATTGGAAACCTTCAATGTTCCTGACTCGTGCATATCATTGCTACAGTGGCTACTCCGAAGGGCAGGTAGTGACGTTGGCATATGTTTGGAGTCCATGACTGGCTTGGCATGTGCTTCTACATACAGTGGTACCATGGTCTGACTGTCTTGGTTCAAGAAGAAATCCAAATCAATAACATCTCTAATCTTGATGAATTTGACGGTCCCACGTATTGATTCTTTGGCCGAGTACCTCATGTGTATTATGTGGGAGTCTCTATCAACCCCGAGCAGTTGGCTGAATAAATACTGAAGCTTATGCAGGGTCGTGTGTTTGGGTAGTCGTAATCCTTTCTCGTCTCCACCTTCATATGCCACTAGCTCCCCCGTCTCCTCGGCTATTGTCCAGTTCCCATTATAATAGCAGATGACACGCACGACGTCCATCTGCAAATGCAAATTGCAATGCACACATTAGTAATTAACTCTGGGCAGGGTACGCATCGAGTGAATCACTCATCAAATTTAGTAATACCGTTACGTTGGGATGTTCGCTTGCACGGATGTGACATTGTTTCAAGTTTGGGGTGGCCCCCAAAGCGTGGACAGGCAGCAGACACTGTGTGGACACATGGCAGACAAATACTGCATTGCTGATGTGGTTACGACTGTGTCCACACATTGTCTGCCAGGTGGCGGCATTTTTGTCCCCGTCCCCTAATTTTGAGAATGGCACATTCGTTGCATAGGAGGTCAATAAATTATTAACAAGTTTACAAACCTAGCACGGACAAAATATTTGCATGCACTAACAACCACAAGGGTGGCCTAAGAAGTTGCGGGACAGAGTTAGAAGCACCTTAATCCAATTCCCAAAGTTTATATCCAGGTACAAAATACAGAAAGTAGCGACCATTGGTGTGCCAACTTGAGCCAGCTTCTAATTGATACGAAATGAGGACAATCAACGTGCAAGCAGATTGACGGAGTAAGGTGGCTAGGAATTCAATCATTAAAACCAAACAAACATAATATATTCCATACGACATATGTTGTTATGGGTGCATTAGTAAGTTGAACTTTTGCCATGATCCAATGGCTGCATCAATTGAGATAGGCAAAAAAATTATTTCAGGGAAACTACAGGCAACAATGCACTCGAAATTGCGATCTCAACACGTACATAATTGGTGCAGAGGTTGTCTCCACATACAAAAGACAATTAGCAGTCAGATGGAAGGTAATCGCGACAGATTGATGTGGCGACAAGCTGTGTACTTATTGTCCAGGCTATGTCTGCATTTCAAGCATTGCCACCAAAAGCTAGAGTAAACCAGCCTATGGGTGTGTATAAGCAGCCTATGACTAACTATACCACAAATAAGCACAGTGGTGAGCAGCGGCACATCTGAGGTGCCTTCCAACAAAACATAAGACAGACCAGCCCTAAGCACTTCCGTGTGCTTGCTCCCATCTTCACTGGGAAAAAAAAAATTAAAAAACAAACAGATAGTCAAGCAAATGGAGGTGACTCACTGTAGCGTGAATAGTGCACGCTGGATATATTCAGTGGGAGCTGGATTTGCCCAGTGGGAGCTGGACTTCCTTAGTGGGAGGTGGATTTCCTCAATGGAAGCTGGATTTGCTCAGTGGGAGCTGGATTTGCTCAGTGGGAGCTGGATTTCCTCAATTGGGGGTGGATTTCCTCAGTGGGATCTGGATTTGCTTCTGGGAGCTGGATTAGCTCAATGGGACCTGCATTTCTTCAATGCCCACCTGGTTGTAGTTGCCATTTTATGGGTTTGTATGCGTGGGCCTCAGAGCTTAGATCGCACTGGGTCCTTGGATTGGCGGTCAAGTGGAAACAATAACCCATAAATAAACAGGGAGGCTATCGATGGGAGGGTATTTGGAGTTGGAAGGGAGGTTTTGGCGCGAATGGGAGCCTTTGGCGCCGCTGTGGGTTGGGTCCTCTTTCAATTTGGGCGGAACAGTAACTGACAGCAATAACGGGGGCAGTTCAAAGCATTGAACAAGGTGGACGGAAGTTGCCCTTGTGTGCCCTTGGTTCTATTAGTAACCGTGACCGTCTTTTGTCCCAACACCTGGCAAACAGAGGTTGCACATGGCAGGCAGATATGGACACCACATAATTGGCGACGGCGGGTGGCCATCATGCGGACAACATGTAGCCAATAGTTTGATGACCACGACCAGGCCCAAGTGCACAAGGGTTTAGTCGTACTGACTCTAGTCACTCCAATTCAGGGGGGGAATTTTTCATCCCAAGTGCAAATTAATTAAAACATTTTCGATTTTGAATTTTGGAACCCCAAAAATTGCTTCCACATTCGACATGAATTCCTTGCGTAGCCTATTTCGATCAGAGTACACAGAATTTTCATATCTGTTGTTGTATGAATTTGACTTAATATTTAGTCTGCATACTAAATATCCAAATTACTTCAACTTAGTATTTGTTCGAAGCCTGTCCCTCCTTCACCTCGTTATACACAAAACAACATAACTATTCAATAATTATCTACACATTCGTTATTGGGGTCGTACCCATGATGGGGACGACAACAATTATGAGTAATTTGGTCACAGCAATTAATATATGTTCTATGGGGACGACAACAATTAAGGTCGGCAATCAGCCTGAGTAGACCAGTCCAGGCCGACTCTAATTTTTCAGGCACAATCATCCATTCACAAGCGTCGAATAGGATTGTGAGGCCGGCCCGGGCCTGGCTTCAGGCCTAAATACACAACTCCATGTATTCCTCGGGCTCTAGCCTTATAGGCGTTTGGGCCGGGTCGAGTTAGGGCCAAACGGGAATTTGGTCCGGTTTGCCATTTGTATTTGCTATTCATTGCATGAACATCAAATACGAATGATTCTAAAAAATTTGTCTATATTTAATTTACTTCAAACTTAACAACTTCATACAGATTGGGCCACATCCATTTGGGGATCATATATATACACACAAAATAATAGTTTAGTGTATCACTCCTCTGTACAGAGGATGATGGCACTTTTTCAAGTTCGCGGACGCAGACAGATGGAGAACAATAAGCGGCCAATGTGTGGACATAGATGATGTGTTATTGCAAATTTGTTGCAAGTTTGCAATTTTGTATCCTTACATTGTCCACTTGTTGTCCACTTTCTATCCGCCTATGTAAACTTTAAAAAGTGCAATCATCCTCACCTGACAAAATCCATTTAGTGTATAATGTTTACAGAAGGGCCTAAACCCCTAACAATTGGAAGATTGGGGTTTCGGATATTGGGAGATTGGGCAATTGGAGTGTGGGGCATTGGGGTTGGGCAATTGGGGTACTGACTAATTTTGGTATAGTTGGGGTTTTAATGGATGCGATGAGGGCTTCAATGTTCAATTGAGTAATTGACTAATTGAAGAATAATTGAGTGTCAAACTTTCAATTGGGTAATTGATTATTTGATTGGTAGATTACATAATACGTATAAATTATAACTTATGAAGTTGATAACTTATTAGTCCTTTGGGGTGGATGCCCGGAAATTAGAGAAAAAGTGTGGAAAAGGACAACAGGTAGACAATAGGTGGACAATAGGTGGACAATAAATGGATAATACAACAATTGTTGCAAAACATCATTCGTGTCCACACGCTATCACAGTCGCCAAAAAAATGTAGTCATCATCACGTGAGAAAACATGTAAGTATGTTATAATTTTGATGTATACAAATTCATAATCAGTCATTCTTTGAGAGAAGGCCAGCAAATTTAAAAGTTTGCAAACGCAGACAGAAAGTGGACAGTAAGCAGACAAAAGTTTGCAAACGCAGACAGAAAGTGGACAATATAAAATTGCATAACTTGCTTTAACAAATCATAATTGCGAACACATCTGTATGTGCCCAGTGTCCACTTATTGTCTATCTGCGGTCGGTGTCCGCGAACTTTAAAAAGGTGCGGTCATCCTCACCCGAGAAATTCCAATATAAAATTATAAGACTACAAGTTATAGGGATTTTCTGAGGTGCGAATGTTTGCAAATTTTAAAGTTTGAGGAAGCGCGCAAGGCAGACAAAAGTTGGACGGAGGCAGGACAACGTGTTGAGACATTGCCAAAAATTCTGATGTTTTGAAATATTGTATCCATATATTGTCCGATATTGTCCACCTATTGTCTGCCAACTGGCCATCTATTGCCCACGTGCAAAGACTTTCATATTTGCGGCCATCTCTAGCGGATTGATAAGTTGTATATAACTAACATATCAGTCCTTCTCTAGACAGGATGCCCGCACTTTTTAAAGTTTGCGGATGCGGACAAAGGGTAGACAATAGGTGGACAAAATGTGGATACAAAATTGCAAAACATCAGATCTTGTTGCAAATATATTATCTATGTCAACACACTGTCTGCTTTTTGTTCACACTTTGTCCATCCTCTGTCCGCGTCCGCAAACTTTAAAAAGTGCAGTCATCCTCACCTGAGAAAATCCTACTAACATATAACCATATATTCTCTTATAATATTTAGTTATATAATTAGGGGTGTTCTCAGGTGAGGATGCAAGCAATTTTTTTAATTTTGCTGACGCCGACACAAGGTCGACAAATTGCGGACAAAGTGCAGACACAAATGTTGAGTTTGCAACAAGTTCGTCTGTTAGGTGTAAGTTTTGCAATTTTGTATCCACATACTGGCCGACTGTTGTCAGCCTTTTGTCTGCTTCCACAAACTTTAAAATTTGCAGACATCCTCTGTAGGACTTAAGGGATGACAACAGGCAAACAATGAGTGAACACAATATTGCAACACATCACCTATCAAGTTGGTGTCCCCACATTGTCCTTTTTTTGTTCGCATCCGCAAAGTTTCCTATTAGCTGAAAAGGGCTGCCGGGATAATCCCGACTATTATATTGGTCTGAGTTATTATTAACATTGTTCGTACCTTCTATGTGAAGCTAATATGTTCCCATTCATAAACACAAAAATGACCGACGAATAAAACATGGTTGTGGTTGGACTTGATTTTGGGTCCCTAACTTCAACTATGATTGAATAACATGGATTCCAAAGAAGGATCGGTGTAGCTAATTACATGCCATCAACCTGACGGTTTAGTGAATTACATGGTATCTAAAAATTAGTGAATTATTGAACTGCTAATACACCTTATAATCACAACATCACCAATGCACTGGGTCAGGCTACATGATGGCCTCGCGTACATATATGTCTGCAGCTAATCGGACTCGAAACCAACATATATTATCCTGTGTGCAGCAGTCAACAAAGTGTCCCGCTGATAGCAACTCAATAAACTTCAGCGCAAACACTCCACAGTCACCCCTATATATAAGACCAAAGGGGAAATATTAGAGAGAGATTGAAAACCGGAAAACATGAGAATGCATCAACACATGTTATGCAAATCAGCAAAATGATACACAAAAGAAACAAAAAATGCTTACTCGTTGGTCTGTTGTGGCACACCGGGCATACGTTCAATTGCCCACGGCTACCCATCACACCGCAAGTCGTGCCGGGCATCATAGAATAGGGCATCCTTAAGAATGGCCGGTAGCAACGTACTCATAGGCTGAAGGGCATCAAATATCTTCTTATCGGCATGGAGGTCGACATATGAATCGTACACACACAGCTTGCGAGCCACAAGGTCAATGACCACAGCTACCCAATGTCTGTCTTCGACATTTAGTGGACAGAACACCTTGTCAACCTCAGTCCATGCTTTGCCATAACAGGGGTTCGTGCCTGTGACAAAGATCAGCACCCCAATTGGAATTGATATTTTTGTCTTCGCAGACCTTGTTCTGTGAGTTGTGATGGCAGCTTGTGTCGATCGGACAAGGAACTGCAAATTTAGTAGGTGGTCAGGAAATATACTCAGACATGAGAGTGAGTGCTCAACCAGTAAATAAAAAACTATAACAACTAGATGGCCAGCATGCAGACAGAACATGGACAACGCAAAGACAATATCTGGATACAACTTGAATATGCAGCCTACAAAGAACATAACACCATCTTCGGGGACCACAGTCAACAACAACATACACGTACCGGAAAACAACAATCAACGGTCGTCCACCTTGTTCCAAAGGTCTCAGGGTGCTCCGCCTGCCGCTTCCGAAGCAGCCAGAGAGTTGTGTCAATATGCTGTGTTGCCATGGAACAAAAGGGGTTAGAACAGCTGCATAATCAGCGACAGGGTGTTAGTTTGGTTTTGGTGCGCATACAACATTAATGTCAACTTACATCAGTGCCAAGCCAGCATGCAGGTGTTAGGAGCTGATGCGTGAACCTGCGGTCAGCTTGGAGACAATTCCCAACGAACAACGTCTCGCTGCAACAAACAACAACCAAGCACTGTATAAACATACATATACAACCTTACTTGACATGAGGAAAGGATTTGACAACACACATACCTGAGGTTTTCATCCCAATGTTGAAGGTAGCTGAGAAGGTCGTTCATGATCGCGCCCGGGTAATGACCAAGAGGACCAAAGTTTACTGCCTCCTGTTGTTTCTTCTGCTTCTTCGCTAGTGGATCGGTTAAAATGGGTTTCAATTTGCCACCTCGCCTCTTATACCTCCGGCCTCAACCCTCACCAACAGCTATGCTCTCACCACCCTTTCTAGCAACGAATTCTGAGGGCGGAATGATGTCCACACTATCAACGGCTTCTACACCGCCCTCTTTGTTGCGCTGGTCAGTGGAAGCTGGAGGATCATCCTTCCACTTCGCAACTAACTTGCACATGTGCTGATAAAGGTCCACATAATTGTCGGGCCTATTTGTAGATGGAGAGGCAGCCAATGCATGAGTTTGTGTTTGTGTGTGCAGCGGCTGGTTTGCCAAGGCGACTTGGTCACTGTCCACAATGGCCATACTTGCTTGAACATCAGGGACTGGCACAAATGACGTCGCTACGTTCGAACACTCCACTATGGGATCACTGCTCTGTTCAGCAGCCACACCTTGATCGTCCCCCTTATGATCGTCCTCCTCTGACTTCTTATCACTAGTGGAGGGCCTACCAACGCTGTCCCCAACTGCTGCCAAGTGGGGGGATGCAAGGTTTTCAAACCCCGAGGGGGAAGATCTTCATTCCTCTCAGGCGAGGGTTGGAATGAGGAACCGCCAATGGGACTGCACCCCTCAACATCCTGCTGCATGATTGATGGCGCCAACATGTGCTTGACCTCCACCACTAACTCGGTGACCTTCTCCATTTCGGCCTTAACAATGGCCCTTGTCTCTTTCAGCAGGTCAGTCCTGAGTTGGGCAAGGTCTCTTTCAAACCTCTGCGCCATAGCATGCATCATCTCTGCCTGAGAAAGACATTTACCCTTAGGGTCAGCTCAAAGAATAAACAATAAAGTTAAAACACAAATTACATATGGTGTATAGACAGTGGACAGGTTGTGGACAACCCAAGGACAGTATAGTCCTTCAATAAGAGTAAGGTGTCCATCAATTGTCGGCTTTTTGTACACCATTTGTACAGGCCTTGTAAACAGGAGTGTTACAACATTGTTAACGCTCACGTTGAACATTGGCCTTGTAAACAGGAAGTGTTACAACATTGTTAATGCTCACGTTGAACATAGATTGCCATTACCAAAATTCCTGTGATGAGACAGGTAGTCTGAAAAGCAAGTGTATTATGGAAAAGGTGGTTTACCATTGAGGGGTCTCGCGGCTGGTAAGGGGAGGTGGGTTGAGCAGCATGGAGGGAGGAAGACGTGCCGCCTACTTCCGAGTTGTTTTTGGCACGACACCCTTGCTCTTCATTCTCAGCCTCATATGATCTCTCATCCCAGTACACCGCAACCTTCTCAGTTGGCGAGGGCTCGATCACTCACACGTCCAAATCTTACTGCACATTTCAAGATACTAATTTAAATAAAAGATATGCCTAGTCTCGAAATTCTAAACTTTGAAATTGATTTATGTGTCTTCTGTATTAATTCAATAAACTAAATGAATTAATTTGAACAAGTTTTTCAACGCTTCATTGACCACAGGACTGTAAACCCTAATTTTAATTCAAATATTGAATGAATGAGAGAAGTGTGCAATAGCTAACCTCATCAAATACCAGCAACCTCTTTGTTAAGTCCCTCATGGTCAAGCCTCCAGAGTTCCGCCACCGCAATATGTGGGGGACCACATCCGGTTCAACCCTTACCACAGCAGCCGCAGACAAGAAGTTGGGAAAAGTTTCATACACCCAAACCTAGGAGTTAAAACAACAATGGGTGAAAGCATTTTCAGAATTGTTGGAATCCGACATGGTCACACAAGGATCAAAAAAAAAAATTAAAAAACAGCTACCTGGAGGGCAAACGGGAAGCCCGTGAGTTCATACTCTGATGACGATTTCCCTTCCTTCACAGCCTTCTCAAACCGTGTTTGGAGATTTAGATCACGAAATGAGTCCATCATCTCAGCATATGACACGGTGCCCCAAGGAAAATTATAAAACTCCTCCAGGTTCTCTGCGACCTTTAGGAACTGGAGCTCAATCTTGTTGCTCTTTTGTCTTCCCAAGAGGACAAAATATAAAAAATATAGGAGGCCCAGCCGAAATCTGTCCTCGCTGTCGTCACACGTATTAAACTTCAGCTCCAATTCATTACGGCTGACGCTTTTTTTTGGGAAAAATACATCAACTTCAGCTGGGAAGAGTTGTCCATCACTTCCACTCCATCGTACTCGTTGAACTGTATTTCTGGTTCCCCACCAAAACGGAGCCCGGTTATAAGGGCAAACTCCCTCTTCCCGAACCTCAAAAGTTGCTGCTTCGACAGCATAAACACCATGCCACCACCCCTGTCATCTTCACAGTGTGCCCACCAAAGCAGCAGCCGATGCACAAGTGGTGCACTAAATCTTAGCCGGTCCTCGGCATCAAGGAAGTGCCTAAAAGGGCTGCCCCGGAATCTGGCCATTTCATCGTCTGTGAGCCTGGCCCTTAAGGTTCTCAAGCTCTCAGTGAGCAGCGACCAGCAATTAATCCGGGCTGAGTGTGGAGGGCACTTGCACTTCATCTCATACTTCAAACCACCTGACATATTCCTGAAAAGATGTGGACAAACATTAAATTGCAAATATGGTGCAGAAAATGGGTGGACAATGGGTAGACAATATGTTGACAGGGAATGGACAATGTGTACACAAAGAGGGGACAATATGTGGACACAGAATTCCATAGCTTGCTAACACATTAATAGTTGGGCATAAGTGCATCTTATGCCCTCAAATGTGATCATGTCGATGACTATGAGACAATTAGGACAGTCACGAAAGCCAACAATAGAATACATAATCTACAGCTTCAAGAGAGATGACAGCATTGGATTATTTGGAAATTTCCTCACAACACAATTGTTTTAGCTTTCTTCATCTTTCAAATCCTATACTATATCCTAAAAGATAAACCGGATTCTACATTAACCGTAATTGTACATTTGTACAATTTTCATTCTCATATGCTATTTGTTTTTTTGGTAAATAGGAAGGCCAAAGGCCCAAACACAGTAGCCTACCCACCCACAAACCGAGAGTGAGAGAGGCCACTACAATCCTCAAATGAAACTTGAATACAACCTAAGGGGGGCTGGGCGAAAAAACACAAACCCAGATCAATTCTCGTATGGTATTTTGACAAATCATCCACAAATATAAAAACCCAACAATGATCACCACCAAAAGACAAGACCCTTTACCCTTCTGCATATTGCATTAATCCCTGTTTTTCTTGCTTTCGGTGCTCCCAACTCACCATGAGAGTCCTAGTGAACTCTCCACAAAACATCCACTCTCCCAACCCAAAACTCGAACTCAAATGCAACGACAACATATATGAAGTTCAAAAAACTGACCTTCCCGCCAAAAATCAACAGACCCACTTTTGGGTATGGCGGCCTTCAGCTAGCGATGGACCTCTGGCGCATGGGATGCGGGGAACGTCACGGACACTCAGCTTTGATGTCAACGTCGGTCTTCCTCGTCGCTATTATCTCTCTGTCTTGCCCCTCTAGTTCGTATACAGTGTTTGCAAGCTCACAGAAGCTACGGTTTGCTTTGGAAGTTAATTGGAATAGTGGGAGGTTACTGAAGTTGGAGGAGCTAACAGGTTGAGAGTGGAAGTTAACTGCAATGGTTTAGGCATACTGACGGAATGGAGTAGATTAACAGAGGTGGAGATGGACGTTAGTGGGTAGGGTGGGGGCATATTTGTCCACATTTGGGACAAAAAGCTAGAAAAGTCATAAAATTTTTGTAGGGTGTAAAAAGTCATTTTGGTATTTATTTGGGCTATTTGAGGCAATTTCCCTAGTTTATTTAGTTACAAGCCATTATTTTTCTTATATTTTTTTATTAGAACTTATAAGCTTTTCCCAAAAGAATAATGGGCAAGAGGTCCAATTTGATAAGTCATTTTAAGTTTTGTGGTGGTGAAGAATGGTAGACAGCTGAATATATCCAGCTTTTACAACCTTCATCGTTGTTAATTTTACAGAATAGTTTTCTGTGTTGTATTTAGTCCTTTGCATTGGTAGAAAGGCAATATACCAATGTTGATCTTTTGTTGAATAGAAGGCATCCAACCATCAAAGAGTTCCACCAAGATTGCAATACATGAAGCTGCATTATTACTAGGCAAAAAAAAATATTTATTTTTGTTTGAGGAAGAACCACGATCTATGATAGCAATCAAGTTGAATATTTGATATTGCAATTTTGGATGTTCACATTCCTTAAAGTCGTGTATCAGAGGGGGATGGTCATAGTCCTCAGAGTTGTCAAGAGTTATACATCCAAAGAGTAGTTCTGTCAGTTTTAAAGTGTAATTCTTATTATGTTAAGATTTAGTTTTGAGTTTTTGCTGAGTTACAATTTGGTTTTATTTTTTTGTTCTAAGGTCATATGTCAAAAGTTACACTTTATAATTTGGTAGAATTACACTTTACTTATTTTTTTTATTTTTTTATAGTTGAAATTTTTTTTTTGCGCTTAAAAATATATTTTGTGGCTTATTAATAAAAAACTATATATTTGTTGTGACTTAAAAATAAATAAATTTAATGTTTGGGTTTATAACTGAAAAATATGATAAATATGGCTTAATAATAAAGTACTCTAATTAATAAGAGAATATTAATTATTTTCTAATAATTAATGATTTAGCCTTGGGTCAACAACCCCAAAACTTTGACTTTCTAATCTTACTCTCTAAGTAGATTAATTAGCCAATTAATAATACTAAAGAATAGATTATGTCCAGTGATCACCCTAAATTAATCACTTGACTTATGGGCTTACTAATTGTCTTCATCAATTAGTAACTAAGTGATTAGAGCTTTCATGGTCCCCATTAATGTCTCACAATTAACTAAGTGAGCTCTCACTAGAATAATACTAGGATGGGTGACTCATTGGAAAATGTCAACTCCTAATTTTACCATATGTTTATTTA
>QANT01003980.1:0-17239 GCA_003254885.1 Purshia tridentata | reverse complement strand
TTTTTTTTTCTTTTTTTGGGGTCTAATCTGATATGTGTAATTGGAAGAGGAGAAAAATAAAATAATGAGCTGGTGATGGTTGGGCTGTATGTTATATATGTGGGTCGGCTAAAAAAAATTCAAGCCCAAAATTACATAGTCGAATTGGAAAATCAGTTGGGCTTGCTAGGGCAAAAAAGAAAAGGAAGAAGAACGTGCATCAGCTATTACAGCCACCCGACTCCACTGGCAGCTACTACCTTCATAAGTACCACATGCGCACAATCCTAGTGGTGTAATCTGTCATACATGAGCAATTCTGGCTGTTTTAAGGTTCCGCCAAGAATTCTTGAGCATTTCTATCCGACACCTTTAATCCGCCAGCACATCCTGTTCGTCAACAATAACACAGTGACAATGGCAAATGTCGAACATTTGGTGAATAATATTAAGTGCTCGGCTCATTAAAATGGACCGGCTGATCATGGACTTTTTTGTTTTGGACTTAAAAAAAAAAGCCTGAAAGACAAAAAAAATAAGCTGAGTTGGCTTTTTCAGTTAATTGGATAAATTACTTTTTAAGAAAAAGGAAAATTAAGAAGAAGGACAAAACGAAAACAGTGTAGTAGTAAACTAGTTGGGGCCATGGGACTCAGGGGGCCTGTGAAGACGACACTTTCAGCTCAATACATATTGGCAACTAAAAGCATCGAGGTTAACCCCAACTTATTTACCATCTCTTTCATTGTGTACAAGTTCCAATTTTACATTACTTCTTGTGAATTTCAATCTGAATCCTGTGCTCATCTTTAGCAGCAAAATGTAATGTAGTTTGGTTGAGACCTATGCCTTTGTCGCTCCATTTAAGAGAAATAACCCATTATTTACTTTGTTTAATTAATCATGACACGCAGTGAATAGTGGGTCCATTTTTATATGCATTAGACCCATGTGCAAACGTTACCAATTCTTATATAATGTGAAAGCTCTGTTTGGTTACTGGGAAAATGTGATAAAGCGGTGGCAATTGAAAAAATGCTCTGTTACTGTCCTTGAAATTGCAACTTTATGTTCCTATATAGTATGCACCTTCCAGAAAATTCAACTAAGAATGTGAATCTTAGACTTTATATTGACAATTTAATCTAAGAAATAGAGCATGCTAGGAATGTGAATTCAAGGATTTCACTTTCAACTGAGGATGTAGATTTTAGGAATTTCTTGTGCAACCTAGCAATTAGTTTGTATATGTGATTCTCCAATAACCAGCATGTTTGCCTCTTTTGGCAAACAATTTTTTCATGTTGGAGGTTGTGGGGGGGTTTTTAGGATATTTTTACTTCCTATAATATTACTTCACTACTTTTGCAATGAAAATGTGTATGACCGATCAATCAGCAATACGAGGCCCTTCTTAAGCAGACGTCCACTGTACGGATTGTGGAAAAATGCACTGGCTGATGTGCAGCTCTCTATAGAAAAAATCATGTTAGAGCTGATTGTGCTGCAGAAACTTTTAGCAAGGGAAGATGGGAACTGCTGGCTGGAAATGGGAATGTTCCAAACAAGCCTGTGAAAAATTTCTCCAGTAAAATGGTAGCCATCTCCATTGCATCACCATATTTGTTGATCTAAATTCTTTCAACTGACCTATGCATTAAAGGTATGTCTGAACTCACTGCTTCTCTTTATTAGTCACTGGAAGATTTCATATATTACCTTGTTATCAATTACTTGCGTATTTTCAACCAACTAAATTTGAACTAGAAGTGAAAATAAACTTAACTCGCGTTGCCCTCTTCAACTCATTGTGGTAAAGAGGGATGATCATAATAGGTAGTATTACAAGTTACAGTAACCATTTATTGGAAGAACCTGCTCTCTCTCTCTCTCTCACAGTATGTCTGTCTTGTATTTTTGTCTGTCTCTCATGTTCTTACTGTTTCTGCCCCTTTTGGCGAATAGTGCCTGAGAATAATGTTGTTGTTCATGTAGCATGAAATAGTATGCAGCACATTGGATGCATATTTTCAATACAGAAAAGAATGCAAAATTTGTAAAGACTATGATTAATACTGCTTGTTAAATACTATTTCTAAATGTACTGAATTCAATTGGCTTGTAAGGTTTTATAACGTACTCGTTATTGGTCCCTTGTCCGTATTCCCTGCTATTGTCTTCTTTTTTTTTTTGGCCAGCTGCTATTGTCTTCTTATTTAAGATAAAATAGAACCATTTTGTAGGGCCTAGTAATGCTCTGCGGTTTCTTTTACGCTGTATGCTATCACTGAATCCTTGCACATCCTGCTGAGATAATTTATCTGCTTTTCATTGGAAGTTGATGGCACATCCAACAAAACATTTGGTAAAGATGACACGAGTTCCTATACAAAAGCTAGTATTTTGTGCTCTCGGTGGGCTTGCATGGATCTTAAAATTTGTGACTCAGAAATCAACTTTAAAAGGTGACTTAATGGAAGCTTAACCCTGAAGTAACTCAAAGGCCAGAAAGACTTTACAAATACCCTTTCAAAACCTGAAGAGAAGGGCCAACTTTTGTGCTTAATTCTTTGTAACAAAAAAATGTATAACATCTAAAACAAGATGTCATTTTCATACATTTACCATCCTCTCTCTCTCTCTCTCTCTCTCTCTCTGCATATACAATCAAAGTGGTCACTTACTATGTTTAGGATCCTAATTCTAATATCATTATCAATGATTGCATTTTAGCTGAAAAAAGATCCCTTTGTAGGATTTAAATTCTGTGGTATTAATATTATGCCCTGAAAATAAAAGTAATGGGGGCATATAATTTTGAATAGTGCAATTTCGAAAACAGTGATGTGATCATAGTGAATTATGATAAAGTAAAACTGTGCACCATGGAATTCAATGTCTCTTTACAGCGAGTAGTACAAGTACTCTTAAAATATAATTAGCTTATTGTTATCCTCCTCTTGAAAATCTTAGTGTTCCTGCATTATAGTGACTGTGCTACCCACTAACCCAGACATAATATGATATATTGTCTGTTTTCTTTGTAATTAGCAATTTCCATTACTAATTGTTCAGATGATGAAATAATAGCAAGAAAATTCCATATTTCCATATTAGTTACAAGCTAGTAATTAATCACAATTTCATTACCTGTTTCCTTACTAATAGTAGCTGTTAGGCATAAGAATTTGGTGACTTCATGGGTACTTTGGAAACGCACTTGCTACAGCTGCTTCATTGTTATCTCAAGCACTACATTTCAAAGCCTTTAAGATTGCTGCTTTTCTGGACATGACTGAAAGTTCAAAGAAGACCAAACTTGGATTAATGAACTGGGACAGAGACGATTGAAGCAAGTTGTTTGGCTCTATGTAACAAGGTACTAAAGCTAACCCTTTGGAACTCCTGCTGAAGCAAGGAATTAAATTTCCAAAATTTCCTTGAAATTTTCACTTTGAGATTTCAAAATATTACAGAATCAAAATTATCGAAATTATGTTAAAAATTTCAATTGTTTTAGTCTAACTTTTCAACAAAATCAAAATTCTTTCGAAATTTCCATATTTTTAACCCTCAAAATTTTCTCGAAATCCGAATTTAATTCCTAGGTCTGAAGCAATTGCAATGAGAAACAATTACTTTTTTTTAACTTCACCTAAAAGTTTTATTTAAGCTAATCATGCTTAGCTAAACTTAAAAAGCTACTTTCTACTATTGTATTTTTCTAAAAGATAAAAGTTATGGGACCTCCTCTGATTATGATGTGGGATTTGCGTATTTGGAGATGAATTTTGGGGGCCGGCAGTGTCAGGGCTGTTTATTGTACTTGCATGTTTATGTTTTGGCTAATCGTAAGTGTTTCTTCGAATTATTTTACTACACCATTGTTCATTCTTTAATTGTTCTGCATCAAATTGGATTCTGGAGAAGCTATTTGAAAGTATCAACTTAAGATGTCATTCTTTTTCTTGATATTATATTGCAAGATTGTAAAGTATATAAATATATATATATGTATGTAGTTCTCTCTCTCCCTCTTTTCTACATATATATGTATATGTTATTTTCATGTTTATTATAACTTGGTTGAGCGAACAACATCTTTCATTTTGCGTAGTGTACCATAGCCTATTGGATTTATTTGTAACTTTTCAATGGCATTAAGGTTGCATTTATTGTGAACCAGTGAAAACTCTGGAAGTTTTCTGGCAACACTGATTAAACATTTCATATTGTACCAAAATAAATGGCAGATGATCCCTGCATTTCAAAGTAATTAACATGTAGTCAAGCAAAAGGATTGAAGCAAGAATTGTTTCTTTCATGTTCCATAAAGAATATTCCATTATTGAACTGAAGAAATAATAACCAGTAGTCAAATTCAATTTTTAAATCCCCATTTATTAATATTTCTAAAGCTATATTGAAAAAACCTCTATCAGAAACAACTGGCAAGGATAAAACTGAATAGTAAAACGGCTGCAAAAGATTCAGTGTGGGACCTATTGTTTGATCTGTTTCTATGTGTTTGACAATGCAGAAGCTCTTGGCCTAAAGACCTGGTATCCGGACACTGGAATGCACTTAACAAGCCAACCAATCGGCCACGACAAAGCTGCAATGCCAATGCAAGCACCCCATTGCCCCCAATCCAGCCTCTGAGTACTGGCAAACCGCTTCAGGAATTCCACCATCACCAGTTGAAGAACTATGGTGATACCAATTATTGCTATGAACAGCTTGTTCTTGAGTAACCCCTTAAATATGTTCTTCTTCTCCATCTTTCTTGCATTAAACTCATTGAAGACTTGGCAAAGAACAAAAGTGTTGAAGATAAGGGTGTTCTTAACCTTTTCATCCACACCAAAGATGGATTTTCCCTTGAACTGTAGAGTGAGCAAGATGGTGATCTGGTACAAGGCCTGAGAAGTGAGGTTTCTCCACATGACTCTGGTTATGAGTGGCTCTGTTCGACCCACAGGTTGCTTCCCCATGAGATCGTTGGTTGGTTGTTCAGTGGCCAAAGCTAAAGCCCCCAGAGTATCCATTATGAGGTTCACCCATAGTAATTGGACTGCAGTCAATGGAACTTTACCAGAAGAAACAGCAGCAACAAAGTTGATAACAAGGGCCGCAACATTGACTGTGAGTTGAAACTGAAGGAACTTTTGGATATTGTTATAAACACACCTGCCCCACCTCAGAACAGTCAGCACAGAAGTGAAGTTATCATCTAAGATGACAATATCCGAGCTCTCCTTTGCAACTTCAGTGCCTTGGATCCCCATTGAAAGCCCAATATCTGCTTCTTTTAGGGCTGGTGCATCATTGGTGCCATCTCCTGTGACTGCAACCACATGGCCTTTCTGCTTCAGGCATTGTACCATCAGAAGCTTGTCGAATGGCGACGATCTTGCCATTACGCGAATCTTATCAACCTTTTCCATCATCTCCTCACGTAAGTAATTTCTGAATTGTGCCCCTTCTACCACAGCCTCATTCTCCAAATCTTCGTCTGGTTTGAGTATCCCACATTCAACAGCTATAGCTCTTGCAGTATGCACATTGTCGCCGGTTATCATCTTAATGGTCACTCCAGCAGCCCTGCAAGCATCTACAGCTGTTCTGACTCCCGGCCTACATGGATCCTTTAAACCCACAAGACCTAACAATGTCAGCCCACTTTCTTCAAGCTTCTCATGAACCTGTCCATTCTCTTCTTCAGGAATTTTGTGGGCAAAGGCAATGCAGCGCAGGCTTTTGGCTGCCATGTTCTGAATAATTGACCCAACATGCATTCTTTCCTCATCATTTATAGCTCTCACTGCCCCACTTTTATCATAGTAATTTGAGCACATGGCGAGTATCATCTCAGCAGCTCCTTTCCAGTGGGTTTCACTAGCCTTTTCAATGTTCCTCTTGATCAAAACACCGCTTCGCTTTTTCTGTGAATTGAAGGTTTCTACATGGATTATGTCACAGCCTTGTTTCACTTTATCAATATTCATACCCAAATCAAATACAGCCCAATAAAGTATTGCTTTCTCAGTTGGGCTACCAGAAATCTCAGGGAGGGATGAAGAATTTGGTTTACAAATACTGCCAGTTGTGTTTAAGCCAACAGCCTGTTGGAGCAATTGGAGAATGGTAGGTGCTATATCTGAGTGATTCTCTTCTGTCATTGCTTCTTTACCGAGCCAGAACTCTGTAACCTTCATCTCATTCAAAGTAAGAGTGCCTGTTTTGTCTGTGCAGATTGTTGTGGCTGACCCCATTGTCTCACAAGCAGAGAGTTTTCGAACTAAAGCATTGTCCTTCATCATTTTCTTCATTGAATAAGCTAGAGTCAAAGTAACAGCCAGAGGCAGACCTTCAGGAATTGCCACAACAACAATCGTGATTGCTGCAGCTACAATACCAACAACTCCATTCATCACATCATCAAACTTTGTTTTACGGCCATTGAATTCCTTGTTTCCCATGTCATCTGTGGTGTTTCCTGTGAAATAACGAATTAGAGAAACCACAAGAACAAGTAGAGCCACTGCCAAACCAACCTTTCCGATATATGAAGTCAGCTTGTTGAGGCGCGTTTGTAATGGTGTCTCCTCATCTAAATCACGGCTTATTGAGCTCATCATCTCACCCCACGCGGTGTTCATGCCCACAGAGGTCACAAGCATCAAACCAAATCCATCTGTCACCTTTGTTCCAGATAATAGAAAGGGATTGTTTCTGTCATTGATCTCAATGTGGTCACTTTCCCCGGTCATGCTAGACTCGTCCACCTTCAATGAATGCCCTTCTACGAACAACCCATCTGCTGGAACCTGATCACCAATCTTCAGACACACAAGATCACCTACCACAATGTCAAATATTGATGTGGGACGGCGCTGTCCATCTCTCACCATTTCGACATTTATATCACTACTCTTTTTCGAAAGCTTTTCAAATTGTCTAGACTGCTTAAAGTTTGAGACAGCAGAGACAATGACAACCAAAAGAACAGCCAAAATAATACTGCCGCCATCATACCACCCGTTTTTCAAGCCATGCTGTTTAATACCAAACCCTAGAGACAGTATAGCACATACCAAAAGTATTAAAATTGTGGTGTCCTTGAAAGCTTCAAGCACAAAACTCAGAAACCCTTTTGCAGGCGGCTTCTGATATACATTGGCACCAAAGACATTCTTTCTAAGGATCAGATCAGCCTCACTGCCATTAATCCCACGCTTCACATCAGTTTCAAGACAAGAAGCCAATTCTTTAACCCCTCCGAATTGACTCAAAACCTCAAGGCTCTTTTCCTTCACCATATCAGTCAGCGTTTTCTGATCAATATTGAGAAGAGGACGGTGTTCCTCAAGTGGATTATTGTCTTCATTGACGGAGTGCACGTCAATGGAAATGTAAGAGAGGGAGCGCAGGACCGGGGCATTGTTTTCAAGTACTTTCTTGGCAAGGGAAGCAAGAGCCCTGGTGAAGTATATGACTGTCAAGGCCAACCGCCACCTCCGCTTGTGGGGTTTGGTTGCCGCCACAACGGGAGTATTTTCTTGGCCAGTGATGGCTGGTTCTACAGATTTTCGAGATCTCAGAGACATGACAATATGGAAATCAATGAGCAAGTCGATGAACACAAGGAAAAAAAAAACAAAGTAGAAGAGGCGAAAAAAATTGGATGTACGTAAAGTATGATTTTTAAAGAACGAGAGAAATTGTACGGAAGATAGCATTAAGGGAAAGACACATATATAGCAGTGTTATGTATATCGTTTCAAAGGAATTTCCATGGAAGGAGGGAAGAAAGTTCCAGTGTAGCTTCCTCTCATTTGAATCCGCTCTGTTTTGACTGTTGCACTGCCTCATCATAAACGTGTGAACATCTTCGATCAATTACTCTTATTTATTCAAGGATTCACTTTCTTACCTTCTCTCTTTCCCTTAATTTTCTCATTAATTATTGAAAATCTTTACTCCTTTCCTTCTGTTAATTATCTATTGGAATTTGGAGAAGATTAATTGAAATTAACTTTCCATGAACCTTCATACAGATATGGATTGATGCTATAATCGAGGGATTGCGTATATTGCCTTCTTATCCTTTACTTATTATTTTCATTTTGATAATCTTCATATCTTTTACTTATAATATTATATTTTTCTAAGTTGATATTATCCTAAATTAATATAGTGAATTGTTTTTTATTATTTTTTAAAATAAATTATAACTGTTCTTTTCTCCTCTCACCGTTCAACCTTAATTCCAAAAATATGTCATTTTGATCCTAATTACAATATTAGAAGATCTTAGTTTCACTTAAAGTTTTAAATAAATCAATTTATATATATTGATGCAAATCATCTATGGTTGTCGGTCAGTCTATGGTTTATCACGAGATATGGGTGTTGCATTCACATTCTAATTACATGGTAACTGGTTATAAGCATCACACGATTCACACAACATGCACTATGACATGCATGGTTGTCATCACATTCACAATATATGTTTGTAAATGGTAAGTATCTCTATTTCCCAATGCATATAATTGCATATTCATTACATTGTAATCTTTTAATTAACAGCATACTAATAAGATATGATCGAATATCTGCTGAATTTTTCATCAAATATCTTTTAATACTTGCTATCAGTGGCGGATCTAGAATATCTGATTTGGGGGGTCAATGTTATGACATTTTTTTATTTGTGCAACGTAGCGGCGGCAAAATTTTTAAAGAACCACCACACACTTGAGATTTATATGTAATATTAATAATAAAGTAGTCCCTCAGTCAAGGCTGACTCTAAATTTTGGAAGGCCCGAGCCAAAATTTAAAATTTGCCCCTAATCTTACTTGTAAGAAAATATATATAAATATTTTAAGTCTATCCATAGAAAGCAAATAAAAAATACTCTTTACAAGCCCAAATGAAAAATATATATATATTTTTTTCATTTAGCCAAACTGGGTTGGGCTCTTGAAGTCTTGGTTGTTGATTGTTGGTTGTTGGCTGTTGCTGCTTGCTTGCTTTGGGGTGGTTTTAATTTGGGGGATTTCTGTTGATTTCGGGTGTGGCCATCAGTGGCTAAATTGAAGCATGTAATGTTTTGTTATATTTCTACTTAAAAAAAATTTAAAACAAAACAAAGACAGCTGGGTAGCCTGGGCTGGGTGTGAAACAAGAAAAAAAAAAAAACAGAGGGAAGAAGGTGAGAAGAGAACGGTGCCGAGTCTGCTAAGTTGAGTTGTTGGTGGCCCTAGGGGGTCGCCGTCCGGTGGTGGGGGGTCGTATTCCACACTTCTGGGGGGTCATTTCCATATTTCTAGGGTGGTTATGGGGTTCTCGAGCCAACTGGTGGGGGGTCGTCTGACCCCCCATGCTTGTATGTCCATCCGCCACTGCTTGCTATATGCCTCCAGTCGCTTTATTTATCATTGGTGAAGATGCTTTGTGTATGAATCCCCCTAGATTCATATAATCATAGGTCTCATTCTCTATGTTTTACGACCCCTTTCATTTAGTTCCAAGGGTCCTCTATATGCTTTTCCTTTTTTCTCCAAACCCCTTTCAATTAATCATTTTTTAAAACTTTGACTTCCGAGTAATACTCAATTAAGCTTTTTTAGAAGTGCTCGAACCCTCCTCAAGTAGTGCTCGAATCCTCCTTAAGTAGTACTTAAGGAAGGTTTGAACATTTCTTGAGGGGAGCTCGAAGAGCTACTCAAGAGTCTAAATTTCAAAAAAATTATAAAAGATTAAAAATTTGTAATTCCCTTGAATTTAAATTTAAGTTAGTTTTCTAAATTTATCTTCTCATTTGGGAACTCTAACGTCTCAAGCTGACAAATTTCAAGCAACCTGAATTCCATTTCACTACGCATCAATAATTTCACATATATACCTGATTGGCTCACATGCTAGGAAAGATTTCACATATTAATTCAGAGCTTCCAAAACCCCAAGCCATCACGCCCAACGACACAAACCCCTTCCATAAATATAAACCCATTAACCAATTAAAATTCCACTCACAAATAAATTAAAAAAACCCCAACTTATCATAAATAAAAAATGCTCCTTCAACACGTCACTAACAAAAAAGCTCAAACCCAGTCTAGTAATGAGAAAAAATGATGGTTTCTTTGATGTTCAGAGTGAAAGAGAAGAAGAAAAGCAAGTGGATTTGGTCAAACCCTGAGCCTGGAAATAAAATTTTGGTCTTTTCATTTAGAAACACAATGGGAGGGAATGTCACAAAATTGGCTGAGATTTTTTTTGGTAAACTAGTGGGCTTACATAGCCCAAATACAAACAAAAATTACATTAAAATGGACTGAGGCCTAAAACCACCAATCAAAATCCTCAAGAACCAAAGAACCAAATGAAGAACGCAAAACTCCCCCTGCTCCAATAAGCCCAGCAGAGAGAGAGATTACGACTTTTAATAATAATATTAAAGAATATGAATAAAAGTAATTGAGGGTATTTTTAACAATTTAATTAATTAATAAGGGAAATGAGTGATACAAAATTAACATTTTAAAAGTGCGAATTAATAACGCCTCTCTATAAACACGTCGATGGATCAACCTATGTCACTCATTGATCAACTTGTAATAATTTTAAGTACTACTAGCTAGAAGCACCAAACTCATTTCTAAGGGTGTAAATTACTTTTGGGTGTGGAACGTACGTACCCCACTCTAAACCTAAAAGTTTGAGCAGAAAACCTAAGTAATTAATGAACGGATGTTGATTGTTTTGCATATGAAAATTACAAAAGTTTAACATGTTCGATCCATCGGTTAGGATGATGAGCTGGTTTTTTTTTTTTTTTTTGCCTTTTTTCGCGCAATGTTGTGGTAAATTTGAAAGTACCAAGTACCATATGTATTGATAGTCTGCCAACTGCCCAGGACAGTACATATATATGAATGAAACCAAGTTTGATACATGAGTTCACAGAGGTTACATTGTTTAAAGATCCAAGGATAAACCCACAGAAAGGCACTACCAAACCCTGAATTCCCAGACAGCAGTTTACAAGCTCGATCGACTGCATGGTCTTCATGTATTCATTAAGTACGCCATTTATTACTTTCTATTTTTATCCTATATTTTTATGAGAAAAAATTTCATGTAACAGATGTATATATTTACTGTTTCTATCTCTTTTATCATATCAATTAATATATAATGAAAGAAATAGACACATACATAAAATACATACATTCATGATGAGTAAGTTTTTTTTTATTTACGGTACTTCATTAAGTACAAAAAAAGAAATGTCATAAAATTTATGTAAAGCAAAAATGAAAAATAGGACCACACACCCTATCAACCGTATTGGACCAGTACTTCATTAGGTACAAAAAATAAATGTCATAAAATTTACGTACAGGTAAAGCAAAAATAAAAAATAGCTTTTGAAAATAAATTAAAAAGAGAAGTAGTTGCCCTATAGGCTATATCACAATTTTCCTGTACAAATTTTCCCAGCTTCACTTCACTTCGAGCATTTAACAATCTATACCCACCACCAACCACATTGCAGTATTGGAAGGAGCCTTTATTGATCCTCACCTACAATTTCAAGCTTTTTCCATTTTATACCCACTCACTTCCTTACACTTATCTTCATCCCCAACCCCCTTTCCTTTCCTTTCCTCCTTCGATTTCTTCCCATCTCCTCATCAATGGTTTCATCTTCTTCTTTTCCTCTCTCCTCCTTTTTTTCCTCCTCTTCTCTTTCTTCTAACTACCACCTCTTTTTCACCCTTCTGGCCTTTTTCATTTCCGGCCTCATTTTCCTGCTCACTCACAAATCCAAGTCCAAACACCTCAACCTCCCTCCGGGTCCACCCGGATGGCCCGTCGTCGGCAACCTCTTCCAGGTGGCCCGCTCCGGCAAACCCTTCTTCGAATACGTCGACGAACTCCGCCTCAAGTACGGTCCCATTTTCACTCTCAAGATGGGCACCCGAACCATGATCATTCTCAGCGACGCCAAGCTCGTCCACGAGGCATTGATCGAAAAGGGCGTGGTTTTTGCAACCCGGCCCAGAGAAAACCCGACCCGAACCATCTTCAGCTGCAATAAGTTCACCGTCAATGCGTCCCTCTATGGCCCGGTATGGCGGTCCCTGAGGCGGAACATGGTCCAGAACATGCTCAGCTCCAGCAGGCTGAAAGAGTTCCGAAGCGTTCGAGAAAATGCCATGGACAAACTGATTGAAAGGATCAAGGCCGAGGCCGAGGCGAACGGCGGCGTCGTTTCGGTGTTGAAAAACGCGCGTTTCGCAGTGTTTTGCATTCTCCTGGCGATGTGTTTCGGAATCGAGATGGAGGAAGAGACTGTGGAGAAGATGGACGAAATACTCAAAGCTGTGCTGCTCGTGTTGGACCCGAGAATCGACGATTATCTCCCGATTCTGAGCCCCTTTTTCTCGAAACAAAGGAAGAGAGCTTTGGAGGTGAGGAAGGAGCAGGTCGATTATATCGTCCCGTTCATCGAACGCCGTCGTCGGGCGCTTGAAAACCCGGGGTCCGACCTCCAAGCGACGTCGTTTTCGTACCTCGACACGCTGTTCGATCTCAAAATAGAGGGGCGGAAATCCTCTCCTTCGCACTCGGAGCTCGTCACTCTCTGCTCCGAGTTTCTGAACGGTGGGACCGACACTACAGCGACAGCTGTGGAGTGGGGAATCGCCCAGCTCATCGCCAACCCGGAGGTCCAAGACCGTCTTTACAGAGAAGTTAAAGCGACAGTTGGTGACAGAAAAGTGGACGAAAAGGACGTCGAAAAAATGCCCTACTTGCAGGCGGTGGTGAAAGAGCTGCTCCGAAAACACCCTCCCACTTACTTTTCTTTGACCCATGCGGTGACGGAGCCCACCACATTGGGCGGGTACGACGTACCCGTGGATGCCAATGTGGAGTTGTTCTTGCCGGGGATTTCAGAGGACCCAAAACTATGGTCTAACCCCGACAAGTTCGACCCCGACCGGTTCGTGACCGGTCGGGAGGACGCAGACATAACCGGGGTGACCGGGGTGAAGATGATGCCGTTCGGAGTGGGGAGACGGATATGCCCCGGGTTGGGCATGGCCACTGTGCATGTGCATTTGATGATTGCAAGAATGGTGCAGGAGTTTGAGTGGAGCGCGTACCCGGCGGCCGGGAAGTTGGATTTTGCTGGCAAGTTGGAGTTCACTGTGGTCATGAAGAACACTCTAAGCGCTATGATCAAGCCCAGGATTTAATTAAGTAATTATGTCACACTGAAATCTTAATTAATTTTGATATATACCAATATTGTTTTCGAATGAGTGATATGTAGATTTCTTTTTGTTTTCTCTGTTTTAATTTATTGCTTTTTAAAAAAATAATTTGTATTATGTATGTGGATCGATCACCTCTTCTTTTTTTCTTTTATGGCTTTGGTATTTGATGGAAATATTGTTTTAATAAAATGAGACGGTACGTAGAACTAGATTCAAATATGGTAAATATTTTGGTTTTCTTTCTACTAGTGCTATTTCATGGTGTCTAATAATGTAATGAGTGGTATAGGTAGAATTAGGAAAAACAAAATTGTTTTTTGGACTCAAATTATAGTTGATCAAAATAACATTCATGTTCTACGTACATAATTTTTAGATTCACATATTTCTGTAAGCTTGTTAATTATAGCACCAAATTAACGAAAAATATTTACATGCATATATCATTAGGTGTTTAATACGAGACACATATATGGTTAAAATGATAAAACTTTATAGGGTATAATTAAGGTAACATTTTTTCATGTTTTGTGCTAAACTCGACGTACAACATATTTGAACTAAAATCCAACGAATCAATACTACTCTAGATTGATAATTGATGTGACATGTTTGGCAAGAAAAATATAAGGAACTCTAAGTTTCATATGAATTACATTAGCACAACATTTAACTGCAGATAAACTCTATGTCATGTCGTTTTGAGTAGTCACTTAAAAATAAAAAATAAAAGCCATTCCATCAAACCCCTTTTACCTGACAGAGTTTTAAGTCCTGATGATCAGTTTGCAATGGTACAATTTTTCGTAATTTTCAAATTTCTGGTAATGTAAATTTTCATGTAATAATATTATTCTTATCAAATTTCTTATACTATTTTATTAATTTGTCGTCATTTTACTAGGACATAGTTTTTTATAATTTATTTTATATTTTTATTTTTTCAATGTCCGATGTACAAAAATTATATATATTGTCATGTAAATAATATAAATTTATAATATAAAAATGTAATAAGTATTACATTGTTAATTTTTATAACGAGCCATTGTGTTACCGGCAGCAACCACGTACGTTTAATTTTTCAAGAAATAATTAATGTGTTTCGGACCTTTCGGTTCTATGAAATTGACAGCTAGCTGTTGACTGGCCATGTGACCCTCTTGAATGTTGTTGAGGCCGCAATGTCACACTTCTAAATGCGACGATATATATATATATATAGACATGCATGAACTCAACTCTAGATATTCACCATTTATGGAAGAAATTGAAAAAAAAAAAAACCCCTCACTCACGTTTTTATATATAGAAAATAAATTATTGCATGAAGTTTTATGAAAAATCATCAATCTTTTCCTCTCTACCTACCATTATAAAATTTAAAAAATTATTTTGTACTCTATATAATATAAATGGCAAACCCATATTTACTTTATATAGCTAGTCACAACAAGTCACAACATTACAAAAATATAATTGTGAAAGTAGTATATCGTGTCGGTCATGGTGAGTTACGTATAGTGGCCATGGTAAGTTTGGCCACACTCAGACATGTTTGTCATCGCCATAACCTATTGGGCTACCGGCCATGGTCAAGGTGCAGAAAAAAAAACCTTATAGAATTGATAATTACGTAATATTTTATAATAAAAGAGAAAAACAAGATCAGGGTCCATAAAAAGAAATTAAAACCATTGTTTTAAAACTTTATTTTTCTAAAAAGACCAAAAAATTTTGGTCATTAATTAGCCATTTTTATTAATTGTTTTTTACTTGAAGGGAGAAATTAATGAGTCAAAATTTTTACATTGAAAAGAAAAGTATTACCAGCTAGATTATTAAAAATATATAGTTTTTTTTTTTTTTTGGTGCCATTAACTAGTTGGTCAATATATAGCCATTATTAATTTGGTAAAATTTTTCAAACTTGATTGAAAAAGAAATTGCAGCATTCAATCTAAACTAATTGACAATAAATAGAGATGCTCAAACTTTTATAAATTGTAAACCAAGCCTTTATTTCTCCAATGTGTTGTGGGATCTTGCTCACAACATACTTAACAAAATTCTTTTCGGTCAACCTTTATCAATGAATAAGAAGAAATATATTCTTACACACAGTTGTATATATATATATATATACTATTTTTCTGTTATAAAATTAGTAATTTAACTGAATTTGTGGTCAAAAAACCGAGATCACATGATTGACGTACATTAGTTGAATGTAATTAATTAAAAAGACCAATTATATTGCGGATATCATATATATATATATATATATACAGCCAGATCTAATAAGAATTGAAAACCTATAGTGTAGCTAGGAATGGCAAAAGTGAACCCAGCAATTATAAGGGTAAGAAATACATGGGCGTCACTTGTAAATGTCACAGATACCAGGTCTGTGTCTGTTGGGTGACTAAGAGAGTTCACCAGACAAGGAATTTTTCACCAATATTAAGTATATATAGAAGCCTGTGGACCACGACACCATCTCATATGTCTGCATGTGTAATCAAGTATATATAAATGACAGTACGTGTACGTCTGAACATCATGTCTGCATTCATAAGCCGACTAATTTAGTTGGCAATATTTATGTGATTATATTGCACCTTGGAAAAGCTGCCATTAATTTCATTGTCACAGATCGACTCACAATTCACTTCGAGCCTTATGTTTCACTTTGCATCGTCGACATCGACCGATATATCCATTGCTGATGACACTATATACGTACATGCTTGGCCAGCGCACTGATCGATATCACCTGCGATTGTTTGTGATTCTGAAACACACTTCACTGCCACGTAATTAAGTACACGCTTTAATTCTTCGTGTACTGACTTTGTTAGGTTACAGTTATATAGGGTATTTAATTTTTTGGAAACGTACTGATTTAATACTACAATAATGTAGATTATTCGACTGTAAAACTGAAAAAAAATTAGTTAGATTGATTTTTTTACTAAATGTCTAATTAATTAAGTTCACATTATTATATCACTAGCATCTTGATTCGCGCTTCGCGTAGGTTAATTAAATTTTTATTTTTTCTATTGCACATATGATTTCTTCAAATGATGTTATTAGTGAAGTAGGGGGTGTAGTCCTCAATTGAGATTTTAATAAATTTTAAAATAATTTAAAATTTATAGAAATTTAGATGTATTTAATTCAAAATTTTAAAAATTTCATAGAAATCTAAGTGTATTCAACGTAGAATTTTAAAGATTCTATTAAAATATAAGTGTATTTAATCTTTATAGATTTTTAAGATTTCATTTAAGTGGTGGATTTTGATGAATTTAAAAAATAAAAGGTAATAGAAATTCCAACCTATCCCCTTAGATTTTGATGGATTTCATAAAATTCCATAAGAATCCATAGAATCCATGAAATTTACAGAAATTTATAATTCTTTTGAAATCTATTAGAATCTCAATTTTATTTTCTAAGACATATATGCATCTTATTTTTCTGTTATTTTATTTTAAGTTTTTTATTTTAACAAATTATTTGTTTATGAATTTAATTACCCTATATTAAGTATAGGTTTTTTTCACTTATACATTGTGATTAACCATAAATCATTTATAAATCTTTAGATGTTAATTCATATATTGAGATGATATTATGCTAAATAGACAATATTCTTTAATATTTATACAATATATATTTATTTTTATTATTTCTAAACTCTGATAGGGAAATTTTTTTGATGATGTCAATGTTATCTCTATAATTAATTCATGTATTATAATATAAATAGTAAATATTCTAATTTTAGGAATTAGTCATACGACTCATAGTACATGTGATCGATATTATGATTAACTTTTTTTTTTCTTAATCACACTTTGACTTACTATATAAGAGTTACATAGTGATCGACTTGCTTTAATCTCAAGACAAATTTTCTTGTACTCTACTACGGAATCTACGGTCTTAG
>QANT01003979.1:0-40025 GCA_003254885.1 Purshia tridentata | reverse complement strand
TGTCTAAGTCAAGCTGCACTCTATCCTTCATCTCCGTCCCCCCTTCCCTTTCCCTCTCGCCTCGATCTAATCTAGGATTTTTTAAGTACTTTTGAATTATAAAAACATTTTTTGAAAAGCACTTATTTATCAAAAAGCACGTAAGTTATTTTGCATGAATCACTTAAAATTTATATATATTATTTACAAAAAGGCTTTTAGTTAAAACAATATTAAATAAAAACACTTGTAAATTTGATCTTCATTGGCTTTCATCCTGTTCAAGCCCAACATCACTTCAAACCCGGCTTTACTCAAAGGTCAAAGCCCAACTTCATTACATCCCCTTCCAACTTTAAGCCCATCTCTACCCAAAGCCCAACTTCAGTGGATCTTTCCTCGGCCATGTTCCATTCTGATCTTTGTGTATATGTAGAGGGCCCAACAAGACCAGGTTCTGTTTAAACGAAGGGTTGGTCAACCAATTAAACTTTGCCATTTGTCATGAAAGATGGCCTAATTAGCATATGCCCCCTTGCCTCATTGTGAGGGATTAAAGTGAGAATCAGAGTATAGTTTGAGGACCACTATTATCAAATGTGCACAATCCAACCACACGCTGCCACGTGCCCTATATATGCCACTTGGGTGACTCTCAGATGCCCCTTTCCACAAAAAGGTAATGGGCCCCACCACAAATTGTCCCGTTGTGAGGGAGGTCTCGTACAGCCCAGCCCAAGAAAAAGACCACCTTGTTTTATTATATTTTTGGCTTATTCCAAAATGCACCATCCCCTTAGCCTTTGGTTTGGGATAGTGACGGACTTGTTCCCTACACTTCAATTTCAGATGGTCCTCTTGTCCACTGGTGTCCTTGAACAAGCTAAGCTGCGGTGGAATTCGCATTAAGTTTTGCATTAAATTGTGTTAAATTCAATCATATAATGTATTGTTATTCGATTTAAGTTCTTTAAGGAATAATTTTGACATGTGTAAACAAAGATTAATCAAAATTTGATTAGATAACATTCACAATTACCATTTGTATATGATTCTGATTTGTATGTAGCCCAAGCTTTGCCCCTTTTGCTCTTGCAATTACACTTTTAGTTTATTTGAATTGGGATATGTTTAAGTGCGTTATATTAGTTTATTGCCATATTTAACTCCAGTGTTCCGGCCAAAAAATAACTCCACTGTTGAAAATATCAACCCTTAATCTAAATTAAAAGATTAAATGAATTGTTAGTCTGATCATACGTCAGAAATTTAAATCTTAGGTTTGAATTTACTATTGGAAAGTGGTGAGAATCATAATTTTGGAAAAAGTTGTCAATCCATATTTTATATATATTGAGAGAGAGAGAGAGAGAGAGAGAGAGGGAGAAGGAGGAGGAGGTGCCGTCCGGCGAAGAATCTGACACCCACGATGAGGGTGGTGTTAGGTTTGAATTTACTATTGGAAAGTGGTGAGAATGATAATATTGGAAAAAGTTGTCAATCCATATTTTATATATTGAGAGAGAGAGAGAGAGAGGGAGAAGGAGGAGGAGGTGCCGTTCGGCGAAGAATCTGACACCCACGATGAGGGTGGTGGGGGAGGAGGCCAGCAAGGGTGTATAGTTGGGTATTTTTGGTTTGTTTTGTTATTTTATTTTATTTTCTATATCTTTTATGGTAATTTGGTTTTTGGTGCTTTTTGAAATTTCACAAAATAGATTAAAGAGGTGTGTAGTGAGAGGAAGAAGAATATGCAAAATAGCAGCCCTCTTTATATATTAAAAAGAAAAGAAAAGAAAAGAGAATATCCACTTTTTTTAATCGAAAAATATCCACTTTTTTATATGGAAATAGTGTTATTAGGCAGCACAGCAGTTATAGAATATCATGAAGATTTCACTTTGCATAGTTGATCTCCTAGCAAAAACCAACAGATTCATTTTGGAAAAAGTAGGGCATCCCATCATATATTCTTTTCTTTTTTTCTGTTTTTGGATCCCTTAAATATTGTTCATCAATAGGCACTAAGAGAAAACAAGAAAATTAAAGCTCATTTATTTATGTTTGAATTCAAATTGGTAAATAAAACTGAAGCAATTGTATTTTCGACAAAAGGGAGAAGAAAAAAAAAGGTATAGAGGGGAGGCAAAATATTCGTTTTTTTTCTTTTCCAAACATTAAGTTGATATGAATTGGATACATGAACGGTTGGATATTTGACAAGTGGCGTATGAAAGTTGCATAAAACTCCAAATGGCTCAATAATGTGAACTGACATCTTCTCTAGCGCACAGGACAAGCAGTCACGAAGGGAAATTTGGTTGATGATCATGTATGTACTCAATACTCATGCCCCAACAAATGAAGCCCACAGTCAAAACCATGCATGCGTAATTGCATTAAATGCTGTCTTAACTCTCACTCTCACATGTTTAAGTTCACACCATGCCACAGAAAATATATATATATATACATACCATGCCACTAGTTCTTAAGCTTTTAGTATTAGCTTCTTGTACAAGTGGGTCTTCAACAAAATAGAACCTGTACAGCCAATAATTCGAGTAAGAGACAACATGTACTGCACAAGGAAGCCATATTTGCTCCTTTTTTTTATAAATGGAAGTGGTACCACTGAATTTTGCCTTAAATTGAAAGCCATTTGGTCACATTGCATGTATAATTAACCTGACAATTCAGAAATGAAGCATTATTTCTCTTCATTTTTAGCATCTCTGAAACTTTGATCAAATTAAGCTTTGAAGGACCAAATAAAAACTATAAACTATCTGTCAGATATGACCTGGCTGAGAAATTAATATGAAATATATGCAACAGCCCCTTTCATTCCCCCCACCAAAAGAGAAAGAGATTGACATATTAGTAATTGAGCACCACAAAAGTATATAAGGAAAATAGTCAAATATATAAGGTGAGTGAGGGGCTGCAAAACCTTCTCTGTTTAGAGACTAATTTTTTGAGTCTCAATTAATTTTCAGAAAAAAGTAATACTTATTACTGGAGAAAGTGACCCCTACCACACCTTTAAAAATGTATAGAGAAATCTAGATAATACAGAGCACATACAGTACATCTCCCCATGGCTCTTTTGAAAGTGTCCTAATTTCTTTTCAATGCCCCAGCAACCATCCAAGCCATTCTTTTCAATCTTGCACACCAACCCAATTTTGATGGAGGAGAAAAAAAAAAGAAACCAAAGAAATATACAACGGTTAAAAAAAATAAGAAATCAAATTTTTTAGTGTAAGAGTTAAATTTTAATACCTGGCCAGATTTTTTAGTGCAGCAAGTTGATATCTCTGTATCTTGGAAAACAAAATTTGAAATGATAAAATATGAAACAATGTTAAAACTTGATAGGTCATATTCACCTAACTTTTGTTTCTCCACTGACTCAGTCATGCTTGTATTGGACGATGATCCCATCACCGGTAATATCATCATTTTTCCAAACTAATACTATTAATACAATGATGTAGACATTTACTCAACTGTATATGAAAACGATCAGTGTCAATAGGTAATATACTAACTCTTATGTAAATATATATATATATATATTATAAGTTTATAATTCAATGTCAAACTCATAATCCAGTTGCAAATTTTTGTGGATTGTCAGGTTGCTACACTACACCAGTCATATTTAGACCTAAAGTTTAATTAATATCGTTTTCTGCAAAGAAGGAAACCAAATAAACTACACTGTCAACTTGTTAAACTTTCTTATGTGATATTGAAGACTATATTCATGTAGTCAACTATGGATTTTATGAACAAATTGTACACATTGGGTTTGCAACAAAATAATCAGAGAAGGAAAATACACTAAGCTAGCTATCAAATTACTGTATATACATGCCAATATATACATCACTTTGAGTCTTTGATCACATGGATTATAAGATTTGGAGTATTGATTATGACATGCATACACATAGACCAAACATAACAAATTATCCCAAGATTAAACTACGAATTCTGATACTGATTTTATTGGTACCAAAAGTATGGGCTGAAAAGAATACACTGCCTTGAACAAAAGTGGCACTTACAATTGCTTTTGTCATAATTCTTCTTCTTTCTCTCTCTTTCTCAGTCACAGAGTCATAGACACATCACTTCAGGGTTTACATCCAAAAGAATCCAAAAAGTGGCTTCAAGGAAGGGACATATAAGGGGTTTTTAGAGGACCCCATGATACCAAAGCAAAGCAATTCCAATTACAATTCGTCTAGAATGACAAAAGCACTACCAGACAATCCACTCCAGCTGTTTTCTAACACCCCAATCTCTTTCACATTGTAATTTCATTTCTAGCTACCAAGTACCACCCCATTTTCTATTTTCGAGTTTCACCTCCCTTCCCTTGTTCAATTAATTAAAAACTTGAAATACCCTTCAACCCAAATTGAAATTGAAAAACTAGATTAGTTTAATTTTGTTGTACTCAAAATCTCCTTCATATTAATCACATCAATTAAGTGGCTTTCTGATCACCTATATATTCATCTGTATATAGCTTTGGCCATTATATAGAAAGGCCACTTTCAATAGTACTAATCATGGCTGTAATATATATACTGATTTGAATTAATAAAAGAGAAAATACTTGGAAAGCCAAAGTAGATGCTCAAGAGCACCTCTTCTTGCATAAGAAAAAGTAACAATGACTTCAGAAAAAGTAACAATGACTTCAGAAAAAGTCATTACAAAGATGCTAAATTTGCAATACAAAATGACCAAGTTCACTTCACCTCTCCTTCACTAGTTATCTTCCTCCCTTAGGTCAACTCACCACTGCAGAACTGTGTGTTCATCATGTTTGGCTTCTGCTCATTTTGGCTCTTTGCTTAATAATTGTGTCTATTTAATTTCATCGATCACCACTACTGCAAATACTTTACATATTCCTCCAAAACAAAAAACAAAAGACAAAGAAGGAAAAAAAAAACAGAGAGAAGCACATTGGCACATTGCCGACCCATGTATGTGGAGAGCAGACTTAAATGATTTCCCATGATAATTGGCAAAGCCAAAGACATTATTTCATTCCTTGTCTGCTAAAAGTCCACTACCAATTTCGGCTGCCAAGTGTAGCGGTGCAAATGCGCCAAGTGGAAGCAAGCAAGCAATTGGTCCAATCTATTTCCCATGACATGGACATACAGAAATGAACTGGCTTAGTGTGTGTGTTGTGTCGTGTGTATCTCAAGCCTTTTGAAGAGGATCCAACTACTCCTCTAAGCTAGAGAGAGAGAGAGAGACAGAGAGAGCTTCCCCTTTACATTTTCTCTTCTTTCCTAATGTGGGAATTTAAGGTTTGATATGTAGTACACTCCTAAGGTCATCGATCCCGATCGAAGTGTACATTCCCCTCATTACTAGAAAAAGAGGGGCATATACTCCATCTCCACTCTTCTTCCTTTCTTTCTTTACGAGGCGTTTAATTGGTTGAAATTCTCTAAGCTAGCCCATTTTTAGCTTCTGCTGCTTTGCTTTTACACTTAACTTTACAGCCCAACTCCATATTTGTCACATGGAATGATGGATTTTCTTTCAAACTTGAAATCTATTTGACTTCACAATTTTCTAAACTATACATCTGAAAACGAAATCCCAGTTAGTGCTTAGTGGCTATTCGGTATTCCTATTCCTATTTAGGGTTTCGCTTTCTGCTTTCACAGCTAACCTTTCCTTTTAAAAACATATATACATATTGGAAAAAAATAAATAAAAAAACACATATATAAATTTCCTCTTTTAAATCCAGTTAGATGCAACTAAGCATGCATGGTATATATGTGTTACATATGATACCCACCATTGTTAAGTACAACTAATCAAAAGTGGGATTCCCTTTTTTTTTTTTTTTTGNTTTGTTTCCCTTCCATTTCTTTATGAGGAAGTACTTATGAAATATGAACACAAGAGACATATATACCACTTTGTTAAAAAGATCAATATAACTGAAAATCAATTCTTTGCAGAGTGATGAAGTCATATTTGATCCCACACCGGTTAAATATGAATCAATATAAGACAGAGAGTGGAAATATAAATATATTTGGCTCACACATTTTTAAATTTATAGATGTATGACTAAAATTAATAGTAATTCAATGAAAGATTCGGATATGGAATAATTAGGAGTGGATTAACGTAGACTCTCGTTGCTTTAATTGAAAAGTACTACTTGCTTACTTTGGCTACCAAAATATAAACAAGTAAAAGAAATGGTTTACTCACTTCTTCCAAGTTCCAATAATATTTCTGCATTTCATTTATGCAAGATTCTCTATGATTTGAGTTTGAGAAAATGACTAAAGTTGGGCTGACGCTTTTAAAATATATAAATTTTCTTAATTCCAAATTGCAATGTGGACGAATAGGGGTGACCATATGGAAAGAGAATTTGAATATTTCGATCAAATTGGAGGACAGAAGGTCAGAATCTATCTTCTACATTTAAATTTACAGCTAATAAATTATTTCCTAACAATTTATTTATACATTATTCCTAATTTCGATGACTGCTAGAGTGCTTATCATCAGCTATTCAGCGGCCGCAGTTTATGCTTATATATTAAGAGAAATGGCATGCTTGAGAGAAAATATTTTGAAGAAAAAAACAAAAACTTAGTACTCTTCTACACCAAGACGTGATGGAACCGGCCATATTTAACTTGTTTGGCACTGAAAGAAGTTTATTAAGGGCTGCATAGAACATGGTGGTCTTTGTCCTTTTTCATAAACTTTCAACGCAGTACTTATCGTCCTTGATTATTAATCTTATGGGTATTTTTCTTGGAACAAAACAAAATTATAATCTATGCTCACTCATCTAATTCAAATATACCAATAATTATACGCAAAACTAATCGAATATGGGACACTATAGCTTATACCGATAGCGCCTCTACTATTCTATTCTATATGATCATAATAAACAACATACATACATAGTCCTATTAATGAATGTATTGGTAAAGGCCCGGTTGACTCCTTCAACTCTAACTTATTGTCAATCTAAATTGAACTATTTAATGGATTAGATAGTGTTTAGGTGTTTATGTTCCTAATATTAGGCAACCTTAATCGCATACATTTTATCATGTCATACGACTCATACCAAAAAAATATTATGAATTCAACCTATTTTTCATATTTGTATCGATATATATACAACAACAACCCACCTATTGATTTGTTAATTAGGTGATAGTTTCATGTGAATAATTAAGTCGACCTTTTTGTAATCTATGTGTAGGTAGGTGGCCTCCAGTTGAATCCTAAAACATAGGCTTCAAGCTTTACAATTATACCAAAGATGGGGTGTTCATATTCCATTGAATAGTGAATTTCACATACATTGAATTTGAAGAGTAGATATTTGCCAAGTTGCCTATATATTACCACTTTCACATGCAGTGGCGCTTGTAGACGTCCCTCTCCAAGGCGCGTAGGATGGGATCATCTTCCAAGAAGCTATATATATGCTGATGATTGATGACCACAGTCCAGTGCAGCCCACAAGCATGTCCACTCCACAGTTTTGGCTTGGTGCAACTCACCTCACTCTCTGCAATTTGCAATATATTAACATTATATTGTACAATTAAATATTATTAAAAACCATAAAAACCCAACTAAAAAAAAAACAATAAAAACATATTAAAATGGGAGCATGATAAGAGACATGGGGACAGTGCATTATAATAATGATTGTGTCCTTTTCCCTAGTTTGTCTTTATTATATGACATCATTACTCCCAATATTACTGAATACTAGTACTCCCACTCATTATTATTCATATAAATTCTGTCTCCTCCTGCTAGCTTAAAATCACCAAACCCAAAACAAACCACACTTTCTTTCTATATTTCTATGCAATTTGGCTGCTCTATTGTTTCAGTGTGCTTCTGCTGCTCTCTTGTTGGGGTTTGGGAAGTTATTTCAGACTTTTGGGTTTCAGAGAGCAAGAAATGTATGCAGAGACTGGGCTTTTGTTCCCTTATTTCCAGAATTCTCCTCAAGAATTTCAGCAACTGGAGGAGTTCTGCAGAGCCCAGAAGTCCAATGCATCAATGGTACTCTCTTTCTCTTTCTACACATACATATGTGCATGTTTGTTATTTATCATCAATTCTGTAATCTTTGTGCTCATTTTCTTGTGGATTAGCTCGATCTGCATTGATTTGATTAGTTCTAAGATGGGTTTGAGCTGACTTAGTAGAAACTTGTGGATTTGGCTTACTCTTTGTGCTTTACTATGTACTCTGTCTAAGACATCAATAGCCCTCTGTTTGTTTCTTGAGAAAATGGGACTAATTTACTTTGGTTCAGTTTACACTGAAGCTCAAAGTTCAATTTTTTTGACATTTTTATGTTTATTGGTTTAATTTTTCATCCAATCCCTGTTTGGTTGCTGAGAAAATACGGGGGAAAATGTAAAATTTGTGGACGTTCCGTGTGACTGTGAATTTAAGTCAGGTAGGGAAGAAGAGAAGAAAAAGACAAGATTTTTTGGATGAATTTTAAGTTTTAGTTTCTCTTATTCATGTTTGGATAAACAGAAAATCCACGGAGAGAAAATATCTACTTGATGGTAAATTTGGAACATTTAACAATCATACTTCATACAACACATAAATATCTTTTCTTACACCAAATACAAATATCTCTACTTGTTGGAGAGAGAAAAAAAAGTGGTTCGAGAGTAATTAGTCAATTATATATGTTTCTCTCCACATTTAATATAACTATCCGAGCATGAGATTCTCTGCATTTCTTTCAGTCCAAAACACTGCAAATGTTTTGAATTTTTGATGGTATCTGGGTTTTGACAAAATGAAAAAGGAAAAAGAAAAAAGATCTCGATCTTTTTCTTATTTTTTATTTTCTCAATGCATACATATGGGAACAGCTGGAGCTAGCTTTATGTGCTGGATCTGGAAAAGGATAAAAAGGGATAGTTGTATAATTGGAAACGTTTTCACAGTTACGTCTTCTATAATTTTTCTTTTTCTCTGGTGTGATGCTTGCAGTAGGAATTTTTGCTTTCTCACCCACCCAAGAAGGAAAATATACATTTTGTTTTTTTCTTTTGAGTGATAAAATAAAAGAGAAAAAGTTCATATTCTCCTTAATGTTTATGGAACTTTGGTCTTTGGTGTTAAAACTATACTTTTGGAGAAGGATAGGAAAAAGAAAAATTACTTTTGCCGTGGAGTTCTGCTTTTGTATAAAATAAGTGATGGCATGGCATGTTGACAATTCATGTGAGATTCTCAGAATTAGCAATTTCTTTAGGGCCCATTTCTATTGATGAGTGCTCTAACTTTGAGAACTTCCACTTGTTTGTTTTGGTCTGAATTTTAGGTACTGTTACTTTGCCACGATTAATTTCTTATTTGATTTACTCTATAGTTGATCAATATGGCAGTCCTGAATAGGGCCTTCACGTTGCAAAGTTATATGCTTCTGTTTGGTCTTGTTCAAGCCTGTTGCCAGTAGAAGTTGATATTTATTCAAATTTTCTACTATCTGGCTAATGGGAACTAAAATTAAATTTTCTAAACTCTCAATGGTTCTACACATCCTGTCATGATGCTAGTACCATTGCTGAAGTTTCCAGTGAATCTCGGTGTTTTCTAATTTCATTTTTCCTTATGCAGAATAACCTCGTTGAGGCCTCCATGATATCAGAATATGACCTGGGAGGAGAGTGGGATCTATTTAAAGCTCCAGAGCCTATCATTGAAGAACCAGCCATGGGCCTTGATCCCATGACAGCAGCAATTTCGATGATATCTTGTGGGGAAGATGTCATCTCTCCTCAAGGACTCAAGGTTTCAGACATTGAATCACTTCAAAGTGAGCAGCTTTTGAGTGAGGTCTTCTATGAGAGAGATCTCCTAGAAAAAGAGGCATCCATGATATCACTAGAAGGATCTTCTAGTGAGGTCCTAGATATCAAAATTCCTGCTTTGAGCATGGATGGAAATCAAATTCAAGAAAGCAAACCACTTCGTGACATACCATTCCAGAAAAGTGTCAGCGCAGGATGCTTAAGCTCAATGGAATGGTTGCATGGAGCTTCAACGAAGCAGAGTTTTTTGGATTTTCCTGGAATGGATTTTGGTGCTGTTTATGGGATTCGGAGGGCATTTAGTGAAGGAGATATTAAGGTCAGACATAACTATTTTACATTGTTATTTTATGTTATTTATTTTGTGAGATTTAAAAATATTTAAATTCTTACAAAAATAAAAAAAGCACCTATCTATATCACAGCGATTACGTAGAGAAGAGGTTATGGATTAAAGAAGGGCATAAAATGATGAAAACAAGACCCTGACATTTTAATCAACATCTGGCAGTCCTGTGTTTCTCATATGAACAAAACAATTAAATCGTTCTTTCATAGCATTTAGACTGCCGATAACAACAAGAACGGCATGACTTACCATATCTTCCAGTCTATTAAAAACCACCTTCCTCACAGTAAGACGCATCTATTGACTAAAGCTTGCACTTGAAATTGCAAGTTACCTATGGTGCATACAAATTCATGCAAGATAACCAACAGGCATCTTTCAGCTAATAGACTGATGCATTTGTGCAACTGATGTCTGTGAATTTCTTGACGCCATGTCTAGAAATCAGGGAATCATTTCAGAGATAATATCTCTCTCACATTTTCTTTTGGCCAACCCATTGATAATTTCATCTATTTGCAATCAAGCACTAAGCGTTTGTTGGCTTTGTAACAAAGTCTGCTGGACTGAGAAATGTTTAGACATGTCTGGCCATTTTCACAGGATGGGCTGGTCATTGATACTGAATTTTTATGACAGACTCTTGGTAACGGAAACATAAGCCTCACCCATTCTTCCCTTGAGCGGCCCATAGTTATCAGCAACTGCACCACTGAAGAACGCAGGGAAAAGCTTTCAAGATATCGGAACAAGAAGACAAAGAGGAACTTCGGCAGGAAAATAAAGGTAAAATCCTGATCAATATTGTTGTTATAGACTCATTACTATTATACTGAGTAAATACTTTCTGCAGACTTATCTGAGCGAGATACAGTCAAAATTCAGGACTACATAGCCATGTACCAAAGCAACATTTGTCTTCTTAATGCTATTCCCATCTGATGCACACTCAAAATCCTTGTTTATTAGATGGTTGGCTTAGTGAACTGGCATTGTCCTTTTTTTTAATCAATGATCTTAAGAACATTTCACCTTTGCCAAATGCTTCAGGGACCTACTATTGTTCATGTCTTTTGCGTTAGATGTTTGTTGGGTTTTCTCTGAGGACTGACCTTTGTATTTTTGGGGGTGTTGAAATGGGGTTGGTTGTTAGATCTTTATAAAAGGATGATTTCCTGTCTTGTTAATAGCTTTGATTAAAAAAGCTGCAATATGTACACTAATGTAACTATTACCAGCACCGGTTGACCCCCAAGGTTATATTTTAACCATATTAAAAGCATAGTATTTCTTGCTGTCCTAATTGGAATGATGTCAAACAGAATATGTCTACTTTCTCAGTATTCATATCTTGGAAGAAAAGAATTCTTAATTTTCATAACCACTAGTTTTGCGTGTACTGGCTTCAGCCTTTAGCTGATACCTTACTAAAGGTCCGAAACTAATGAAATTCTTTATTTCAGTATGCATGCAGGAAGGCTCTTGCAGACAACCAGCCGAGGATCCGTGGAAGGTTTGCAAAGACTGAAGAATCTTATGGCAAGAGGCAATAACTGTAGACTTAAATACTAAGAAGAATGTAGGAATGGAAGTAGCTAGTTCCAGTGAATGATGTAATGGAAGAGATCAGTAGTAGTGTAAGCCTGGCAATTAGACTTGGACTCAGTTTAGCCGTTGCTCAATAAAACCAGACCCCCAAAACCCTGCTAAGTATATGAATCTCTATCTTCTGTAATAACCTCTTCTCTAGACCTACATGGCCAGAAAAAGATGTAAATAGGGTATGTTAAATAATCGGGGAACCAAACAGTTGTACTTGTTCATATTAAGTATGTTATGAAATGGAATCTTGTGGTCCCTCCACCGGTGCAGTGGTGCTTCCAGTAAACAAACGGTGACAAGGGAAAATTATGACATTTGAGTGAGGAGGCCAGGAGACCATCGTATATTGTTATTATCACTGAGTATGCATATGGTAAGGTGGAAGCTGAAATAATACTGGTTTAACTGCATGCATTTGAATTTAAGATTGGCTTGATGAGGAATATGAGATATAAAAATCTCCCCAAAAGACTGGACTGAAAAACATACATCGTCAAACATAACCTCAAGACGTGAAAACCTTGTGTGACCCTTAGAAACTGTTATGACATGTTAGGAGTCACCCTCCACACAGATAGGACAAAGACAGCACTTGCTGCAGCTTTAAACCTTTCATCATCATTCATAACGATCGCCAATATCATTAACAGCAGAAGCCACAAAATTACTTCCTATCATCGAAGACCACCACACCTTCAGCATTGCTATAAGCATAGAGGACCCCGTCGAAATAGAGCTTGAAAGAACCCAAGCTCAGACAACGACAATGGGAGATACTTTTGGAACGGGGCTTGTGAATATGGAGATTAGCTTTCTTAGATTCCTGTAAAAAAGGATAAGGCAGCACACACAATCTGCACTAGCCTCAAAGGAACCTTGTTTCCACAAAATCATTCCTGTGATTTCATATATTCCAAAGTAGCAGAAACAAAATTTCCTGTCATCCACTCCAAACTTGGACTAGCCAGATAATCACAGGGTTTTGATGGAAATCTTCGCAGATTAGATGGAAAATCATTCATTCATTATCTTTAACTGCATGATTCATCCAGAATTTTACTGCTACTGTATTGCCTTGGATTAACTACTATGAAGATTTAATTAATATTCTATTTCTGATGGATCCCACCCAAAAGTATTTGATGGAAATGAAACGAAAAAAATTGTTGATTTCCATATTGCAACCTTCTTCAGCCAACTCCATCTCTGTCCTAAGACCATTTACCACCACCATAAAACTCACCCTGGCTCTCTTCTACCAGATTGCAAATTTATGCTCACAACCTGAGACTGTACTCTTATCCCGTACTAGCAAGTTGACATGCGACAACCCACAAATAATACACCAAATCAGGGCATTCTAATTCTATGACCCATGACTATCAACCAAACATCCCCAAATTAAATTATACTCTTTGTAGCCGAAAAGGGAACTGAGTGTTCCTCTCATTTAGTGCAATCATAAATCCAACAGTCACAGATGAGAGCCTGAGTTTTGGGTCCCACAGCCAAAGGCATTTGTGACAAAACAAAGTATGAAGCATCCCTTGTTTTTTGTATTAATTTAGACTGCTTTTGTCCCAAACCCATCTTCCACGTCACAGCTGCTCTAATGCGGCTTCATCCTCATCATCTTCCTCCTCTTTGTAACATAAGCCAACACAACAGAGTTAAAAGACACGTTTTTCACCAAGCTACCCAAATTGCCCCTCAGAGAGAGAGAGAGAGAGAGAGAGAGAGAGAGAGGAGCCCAACATAAGCTGAACCTTCTAGTGTAAAATGACTGAACCAAGAATATTTCTATAGCACCCCACAACTCCAACATTCTTGGCACAACACTATGCACCATATCTTTGCTCAAACACCATAGCCATAACTGATAGGCCATCAACCTCCACACACACACACACACACACATATATATGATTGCATTATTGCAACTACTTTCACCTCAAAACCTTATGAATGATTGTACTCTGCACGTTGACCTGTCAACTTTAACATATCGTAACAGAGGATAAGACACCAACAAGCTTCATATATTCTCGTGATCCAACTTGCCACTCCAAATTAGGGCATGCCCTGATGACCATCATAAGCAATTAAAATAATAAATTAAAAATATATATAATCCGAAAGAGAAAAAGCCATCTTTAGCCATCATTTTCTTCTTGATGGGGTTGACCTCCCAAAAATGAAATGCTCACACTTCATCAGAACTCTGTTCATTTTCAAAACCCATCCACCAAAAATACCCACCAATTCTTAAAGTTCAAAGACCCCATCATTGGGACAGACTTGTGTCAAATTTTCATTTGGGCCCTCGGATGACATAGACGCAGGCATGAGTACTCTTCAAATTCAGAAACAGAGGAGTTTCAACCCACCACCTTGCGATTCCATGATACCACCACACAGTCCAAGTCGTGGTCCTCTTATACGAACTCAGGAAGTTTCTTTCCAAAAAAAAAAAAAACATAAAATGGAAATAAGCCTCACAAAGATCCTTTTCCACAAATTTGTAGTAGTCAACCGATAAGTCGTCGAGTTCTGAACATAGAATTTGGTCCAACAACCAAAAAGCAAAAGTCTAATCTAATTATAATTTACACAAATTAGATAACCATAACGGTAACAGACTAACAGTGACCCTGTTAGCAGGACAATCAACATTAATTTACCCAAAATAACCCTGTCAAGAAATTGGTGGGAAAATTCTTGATTTCCACTGGTGAAGTTTGCACTTTAAACCCCATGAATCATATCCATTACTGGGGAAAACCATCAGAAAATTAAAACAGAACAGAAGAAAACAACATCACCCACAACAAAAAAGTTTCAAATTTTTTTCAAATTCCATCTATGCTTGCCGCCTATTGCTCCGATGAACACCAACCTCTTACAATTTACAACCCAAGTTGCAGAAATGTTTCTACAACTATTTTTGAATCAAATCCATTAACAATGAATCTGCCCTATACATTCCCAACCCAAATAAATGTGGAAATAATTTCACACTGTCGACTACCACCAGTAACCTTCAGCCAAGTTTAAGCTTCTCGTTCCAAAACAACAAAAGCCCATCACAAATCGACGACCGGCAAGAAATTTAATTAAAAATGGTACTAAAGTTACGCAATATGGCCAATTTAATTCAAGCTTCACATAACCCAAATCAAAACAAAAGCAAAAACATAGAAATTGGATGGCACATTAAAGTTTGAAACTTGGAACAAACGTTGGAATATGTCTCTGTCCCTCTGCTAAAAAAACCATAGCAAGCAACAAAATCCATAATGCCTCACAAAATAAACATGAAAAAACCCAGCCAAGAAAGAATGTCACTATATACCAGATTGTCCATGACCACCATACCCATGACCTTGCCAGAAGAATTGTGCTCTAAACACGTACGGCGCACGTTAGCCCCTACCCCTCTCTCTCACACACATCTTACTCTCTAATATAACACTTTTGCAAGATAACGCCGACCCCTTCTATCTCTCTCCTCTCTTCTATACTCTGTCACCCGACCTATTCCCCTCTCTCTCTCTCTCTCTCTCTCTCTCTAAGTTTTCACACAGAGAAATAAAATATAGAATTTCCAGGACTCGAATTTTACTATTTTCTCTTGCTGTTCAACATAATTACATTACATTCTCTCTCTTTCTGTGCTCTGAAGCAGTTGGAGAGAAACTTCCTGAATAGATCCCTATTTCTCCGTCCAACTCTTTCGTGAATTTCGATCCTTTTTATCTAATTTTCGAGCATTATCTTCGCTCAAATTCCCCTCTATTTCTCACACTCTATCTCTCCTAACTTTCTGTTTGTCTTCTGGGACAAAATTCTGTACCAGTCGTTATCGTTTCAGTTGCTCTGTTTTACGAATCCAATTAGGAATTAGGGTTTATTGGTATTCTGCGAATTGGGTTTTTGATGTGAATCAAAAGGGGTTTATGGGTATTGTGTGGAAGTGAGATTTCTTCGGTTTATGGGATTCGGAGATTCGTCGGGTTTCTGAATTTTTCGTGAGAATGATAATCAAGAAGAACCTGAAATCCCAAATGCCGAGTCTGAAACGGTGCAAAGTCGGTGACTCAGCGGGTGAGGACGACGATAGCTCGGCTCGGAAGAAGAGGAAGAGTAATGGGTATTACCCTCTCAATCTACTTGGCGAGGTCGCCGCGGGTATTATCCCGGTGAGCTTTCGTAGTTTGCTCGGCTCGGAGAAGGGCTTCTCTGCTTCGTGGTGCACCGAGGTCTCGTGCTCCCCCGAGGTGGAGTCGAAATCGATGAACAGAGAATCGGCCAAAGCAAAGACAAACCGGAAGGCGGCGGTTCCGCGGCCGCCCCTGGTGAGAACTTCGAGGGGCCGAGTTCAGGTACTCCCTTCTCGGTTTAATGACTCGGTTATTGAGAATTGGAAGAAAGAAAGTAAGACTAGTTTGCGTGATTATAGTTTTGATGAGGAGATTGTTGATTGTAAGAAAGAGAAAACTAGCTTTAAAACCCCCAAACTAGATAGCCAAAATGCAAAGAAGATACGTAATGAAGAGAGAATTGGATATAACATTAAGAAGCATTCGGTATTGTGTGAAGCAGAGGAAGGAGAGGAGGAAGAAGGGTGTGTGCCGTTTAAGAGTTTTGGCATTAGGAAGTATTCGAGCTCACGGAGTACGCTTACGTTGGTGCATGAGCAATTGGTTGAAGATGACAAGTGTCCAGTTGCAGAAATGGATGAACAAGAGGATTTAGCGGGCGTGGCCAGGATTTCGAAGCAGAATGGTGAGAGGAAAGATGGGTTGTATGGACCCGAAGACTTTTATTCGGGTGATACAGTGTGGGCAAAGCCAGGGAAAAAGGAGCCTTTTTGGCCTGCCATTGTTATCGATCCAATGTCGCAAGCGCCTGAGCTAGTTTTAAGGGCTTGCATACCTGATGCAGCTTGTGTGATGTTCTTTGGGTACTCTGGGAATGAGAATCAAAGGGTATGAATTACCTTCTATATGGAGTTTATATGCATTTATGGACATGTGTTATCTTAATGTTTAGAAGACTGTGACCATTTATTATAATAATTTGTGTGATCGTGAGCAGGATTATGCTTGGGTTAAACAGGGGATGATTTTTCCCTTTATGGATTATGTGGACAGGTTTGTAACGGTTCTTGTCGTTTTATAGTGTTTGAATAGCAATTTAGTAATCCCTTTGTGGTTAGTTAATATTTCGCGTGATATAGGTTCCAGGCACAGCCCGAAGTGAACAGCTGCGAGCCTTGTGATTTCCAGATGGCAATTGAGGAGGCATTTTTGGTGGAACACGGGTTTACAGAGAAGTTGATAGCAGATATAAACATGGCAGCTGGGAACCCAATGTATGATGAATCTCTACTTAGAGGGGTTCAAGAGGCTACTGGTTCAAATCATGATCTGGACTGTCAGTTTCTGAACCAGGCAAGTTCTCTTAGAGCACGTTTTTTCTTTTATATTGTGTTATTGCTAGGACATAATATTGACTGTATGGTTTCTCTGAGCAGGATGCATATGCAAAGAAGAAAGACACACAATCTTGCGAAGGCTGCGGCTTGAACCTTCCTATTAAAACGACAAAGAAAATGAATGTTTCAACTCCTGGAGGCCAATTTCTTTGTAAAACATGTGCTAGGGTTTGTATGACCTACCTTGTTTTGGGTGTTCTTATATTAGTTTTAAGTTTTATGTTCTTGTAAAAATAAAAAAATAAAAATTTAAGGCATCCTGGGTATTGTGCATTGTTCACATTACATGCATTCTTATTGCAGTTAACAAAATCAAAACATTTTTGTGGCATATGCAAGAAGATTTGGAATCATTCCGACAGTGGAAGTTGGGTAAGGAAACCAACATGCTATTCTAGGGTTGTGATAATAATTCCTATTTGTAGAGAACTGCTATTCCTTAGCAATTTATTGTTTTAACTTTTCTTTGTGAGCAGGTTCGCTGTGACGGTTGCAAAGTGTGGGTACATGCGGAATGTGACAAAATTTCAAGCAACCTTTTTAAGGTCCATACATCATACTGAATTTGTGACACTGTTGTTTTCATCATTCTACTTAATAAGTTTGAAGATATTCTATTCTTTGCTGAATTGTTATTTTGTTTTTGAAGAATTTGGGCGGCACCGAGTACTACTGCCCTGCTTGCAAAGCAAAGTTTAATTTTGAATTATCAGATTCTGAAAAGGGGCAACCAAAAGTCAAGTATGTCTACAAACTGCCTTTTTATGTTTTATTTGCACAAATGTTTCTGTGTTGTGATTGTCATCATCAATTTTGCAACTAATCCAATTGTGTATAGTAGTAGTAGTTTTTTTCTTTCTTTATTTGGACTGGAGTTATAGTTTATTATCTCCTTGTTCACTTTATGAATGAATTGGTATTTTTTTTGACCCCCTTATCCGTAATCATAGAGTTTTAATGCACAGATGGAATAAAAATAATGGTCAACTGGTGCTGCCTAACAAGGTTACTGTTCTCTGCAATGGTGTGGAAGGCATATATTTTCCAAGTCTTCACTCGTAAGCATAAGATCAACTTTTTTTTTTTGGCCCTTTTTGGTTGGAAATATTACATTGTTAGTGGCATTGGTGGTTGAATTCATATTATTTATTCTCTTCTTTTTTCACCTTAATGGAGGGAGTCAACTTGATGATCTTAGTGGTCTGAAATCTGAAAATATTTTATACATGTTTTTCCTTACATTTCAGGGTTGTGTGCCAGTGTGTGTTTTGTGGGACAGAAAAGCAAGCACTTAGTGAATGGGAGCGACACACAGGTTCCAAATCAAGAAATTGGAGGACTAGTGTTAGAGTGAAAGATACTCTACTGCCACTGGAACAATGGGTTTGTACTATACTTTCAGATTCTTGGATTTTTTTCCATTTAATGGTATGCAGACACATATTCTTAATGCAATCTCTTTTGACCTTGCAGATGCTGCAGTTAGCAGAGTATCATGCAAATGCTCTTGTGTCTGTCAAACCTCCCAAGCGACCTTCTCTTAAAGAAAGAAAGCAGAAGTTGCTTACCTTTTTGCAAGGTACATTTGTTTTCTTTTTTTGGGCATATAATTTACATTTCAGTGGCCAGATGAACTGGTGTAAGCTAACTGCATTCCTTTGGTTTCTATGACAGAAAAGTATGAACCTGTTCATGCCAAGTGGACAACGGAACGATGTGCTGTATGTAGATGGGTTGAAGATTATGACTACAACAAGATCATCATCTGCAACAGGTATCAATAGGGTTCATATTCTGAGTATTCATTGTGAAATCATGACAACTCCAGACCTGGGTGCCTGTTATTGACTGCATAAAAGGCATGAATATCAGTTGAATGTTTAATGTTTGTTTTTCAATCAGATGTCAAATAGCTGTTCATCAAGAATGCTATGGAGCAAGAAATGTTCAGGATTTCACTTCGTGGGTTTGCAAAGCATGTGAAACACCTGAAGTCAAGCGAGAATGTTGCCTCTGTCCTGTTAAAGGCAAGTTTCTGGCTACAGTGGATTTTTTGAGCCATGCACTTGTCATGTCATGAAGTTTCATTTTGGTAACATGATCCCTTATCTTTTGATCTGATAATTTTATGTTTTTCCCCCACAGGAGGTGCTTTAAAGCCAACTGATATTGAGACATTGTGGGTTCATGTTACATGTGCTTGGTTCAGGCCCGAAGTCTCTTTTGCAAGTGATGAAAAGATGGAGCCTGCTCTTGGGATCTTGAGTATTCCATCAAATTCTTTTGTGAAGGTGGATTTTTTTTTGTTCCTGTATATTGTTTTATAGCTGTTCCAATTCAAATTCATTCTTGTAACCCTTTTTGATACATTGAAATTTACTTTGAAAAATCTTGAACACTGATTTTTTTTTGGATAAGATTGAAGACTTCTATTCTCAAACCTCATGAATTGATACTGTAAATAACTGACACCTAATCCTTCCCGTAAATAATTAATTTCATCCATAAAGATTACAAAATTTATAATATTCTGCACCAGAACATATGGAGAGTGACATGCAATCTTGATTGAATCAAAAGAGTAGACTTCTTTGTGTTTTTGGTAAATTGTTTACATGATGGATATAGAAATGATCCAGAATACAGAGTCATTTATTCTGAGTCGGGTTTATTCGTTTCTTTTTTATCTTCATGCACGTTTCCTGACATGTTTAGCTGGTGCAATCTGAACCCTTTGTTTTTTCCTCATGTGCTTCAGATTTGTGTTATTTGTAAGCAAATTCATGGTTCATGCACGCAATGTTGCAAGTGTTCCACTTATTACCACGCAATGTGTGCATCAAGGGCAGGGTATCGCATGGAGGTGAGTTCTTTTTGCTTTTATTTTTTGTTCTCATTAATGCTCAAAACTTTTATATCTGAGGGAGAATTTTCCGTAAAGATTTGGGACTTCCCTCGGCCATAATATCTTTTTATTTTCTGTGTACCCTTTGATTATGTTCATATTTTTATTCGTATGTAGCGGCTTCTGGTTTTTAAAGTTGTTGCATCTTTAGTTTTATGTGGATGGATACATGTATCTCCTTGTGAATTAGATTACTTATCTATTTAGTGATATGGGCATCCCTAATATGCAGTTGCACTGTTTGGAGAAAAACGGAAAACAGATCACAAAAATGGTTTCTTATTGTGCTTATCACAGGTGTGGAATCTGAATTTTGTCAATTGAAATCCCCCATCCCCTGGGCTTCCCCCCCCCNCCCCCCCCCCCCCCCCCTCCTCTTTCTTCTTCTTCTTCTTTTTCTTCTTGTGGCTATGTCCTTGTCCTAGTGCCTGTGAATATGGCATTCTTGGACATATGTAAGTTATTCATGCTTTGTCCTTCACAAGCTACAGTTTCATTTTTGGTGCAGGGCTCCAAATCCAGATACTATCTTAATTATACAGACTCCTTCAGGTGTGATTTCAGCCAAAAGCCATCTACAAAATAAGAAGAGGCCTGGTTCGAGGTTAATTTCATCTAATAGAATGCAGCTTAAAGAGTTTCCAACCGTTGAAACTACTAAAGAGGAACCATTTTCTGCTGCAAGGTGCCGGGTATTCAAAAGATTGAAAAATAACAAGAAGGTATTCTACTTTTATGTTCTATTTTTCCGTATCTGTTTATTTGCCCCTAGTATGTCACTGTTAGAAAAATTCTGTAGCTATGCACTTGCATGTATAAATGGAATTCTTCCCCTCCTTTTATTTGACAATAAACAGTTAATGCCACTTTATTATGTGTGCCTGCTGCCGCTAAAATGGATGAAAATTGGATACGTCATAAAGTGATGGACCAGTATGGAGATCTTTATATTTTTGTTAAATTCATTAGATTTGTATTTAGCCTTATCTTTCTCACTATTATTTTTTCTGATGGCTAGAGAGCAGAAGAAGAAGCCGTTGCCCACCAAGTGATGGGACATTCCCATCATCCAATGGGAGCAATTCGAAGTTTGAACACATTCAGAGTAATTGTTTTCCCTTATCAGAGATTCAGAGTTAGAGTGATAATATAGTTGTTTCCATCCCTTTTCATGCTGGATTTCAAATAAATCAATCTCAGGATAACATGCTTGTGTTTTCCTTGAATAGGTAGTAGAGGAGCCGCAGTCTTTTTCGTCTTTTAGAGAACGGCTTTACCATTTGCAGGCAAATATATTCCTTATTTTCCATTTAATATTGGATGTTTAGTTCAATATTTGATTATTTTTGGGTATATGTATTTGATTGCAGAGAACCGAAAATGATCGTGTTTGCTTTGGTAGATCCGGGATACATGGATGGGGTCTCTTTGCACGTAGAAACATTCAAGAAGGAGAAATGGTACGGAATCTGAATGTTAAACTACATATATTCTATTGATCATTTTCTGTAACTGTAAAAGTCAGCTTTTGTATGTTGAGAAGTTATTTCATTGTGTTAATGATACTAGGTCTAATGAATCATTGGAAAGAAAATCACTCAATTCAAAGTATGAAATTAGTTATTTTAAAGGCATTTTGAAAACACAATGGACTAAGAAGCATGTGTCTGTTTCAGGTTCTTGAATATCGTGGTGAGCAGGTGAGGGGCAGTGTCGCAGATCTGAGGGAGGCACGCTATAGATCAGAAGGCAAAGACTGTTATGTGAGTTACTTTTCAAATGGTTTCAATTATTCCTTTTGTTATTATAAAGGAAAAAAGGAACCTGTAGTGTTGAATTTCTTTAACAAGTCTGGTGCGCCACATAATTTCCCATGCTCTGCTGTCCAGCTAGAATTTCAGCTGTTAAAACTCTTTTCATGTTTACTCTGCAGCTGTTTAAGATCAGTGAAGAAGTTGTGGTGGATGCCACTGATAAAGGAAATATAGCACGCCTGATCAACCATTCGGTAAGTCATTCAAACTGATGAATGTTAGGGCACGTGCTGCCCTTTCATTTCATGATTTGATCCTCTACCGTTCTCCAATAGATTCAGTTGCCTATGCATTGATGTCATGACACGTCACAATCTAGAATCAAGTATAATGCTAAATACCCCGAATCTTTCATGAAATAGTGACAGCCTTCAATTCTAGTCTGTATTTTGGTAGTGTTGTGAATTATAGATGAATTGGAAGTTTCAGATATAAAGCAGGAAATTGTTGTATTGCAAGGGATTTTGGTATTTTGTTGTGAATTTTTCTCTTAGCCTACCAATACTGTCGGTCATCCTTACTGTGGTGTTGTTGTGTATATTTGATATAGTGTATGCCCAATTGCTATGCGAGGATCATGAGTGTGGGTGATGAGGAAAGCCGGATTGTACTTATTGCAAAGACTAATGTATCTGCCGGGGACGAGCTAACGTATGCCCCTCTCTCTCTCTCAAACTCAAATACGCAGTTCCTTATGAAACTCTAGTCTTAATGAATATTCTCTTGTTGTTTGCCCGTGGCAGGTATGATTATCTATTCGATCCAAACGAGCCTGATGAATTCAAAGTTCCTTGTCTATGTAAAGCTCCCAACTGTCGGAAATTCATGAATTAGTAGGATGTGATTGATTGATTGATTGATTGATGTATACTCGCGCTCTCACTCACTCACTCACTCAACTCACTCAGTTTGCACAGCCATTAATTGTTTCTCCGCAAGGAACAGCTCACTAACCCATTCCCCCATATACCTGCGGGATGATCTCACAGTTGATATAAAATACCAAATTTGTAATTTTGCCAAGAAACAGAAAAAACAAAAGAAAAAAATGAAAAAGGAATCCATCAATCAGTGTATTTAATTTTTGTTGGACAAGCTTGTTCTAAGCTTAATAAAAGCTCTAATTTTTGCAAGCTTTTTCGTTGTTGGCCATTTCTGTATATTTTGTCTGTTCTGAACACCCCAATCTTCTTCATTCATTAGTGACATCGTGCAGATAATGCAAGTTGTTCCTGCCATTCAAACTGCCCTCCTAAAAGAAAAATTAAAATTATGTGTGCCTGTGTTCAGTTCAAGCAATACTACTCAGCAAAATCAAATAAAACATACATAAAATATTTTAACTAGAAAAATGAAGATGAATATAAACATCTTCGTTGACCGAGTCCTCGTTGGATGTTCTTTCTTTTTTAACATTTTCTTTGTCCTTGTTGGAAATCGTACCCTTTTCTTCTTGGTTTTCTCGCTCACTGCTCCGCAACTTCTGTGTATTGGTCTTGCGATTCTCCAACTCCAAACCCCACTACCCCGGTGTTGTTTCTTCATCTGCGTTTTCGTTGTTCTTCAACCTTAATTGCTTTTTCTTTGTGTTGTGGCTCCATATGTATTGCTTGAACTGGGTTTAAAACTCTTACAATCTTTCTTGTTTAGACAATCCACACCAATCACCAACTGGGTTTATTTCAGCTTTGTATAGAACTCTATAATTCCTTTCCTACCTTATCGGCTTATATTTCCTTCACCCATTTTCCAGCTCAAAGTGGCAACTTGTGCAACCCTTACCATATTCACAAAAAGATCCTATAACGGAGAAATAAAATGAACAAGATCACAAATTCACAATATGGCCCAAGTAATTACGCTGTTAGAAGAGGCTGTTTAATCAAAAGAACGCGGCGTTTTCTTCCAATCCAAGTAGTCATCCATAGGGGATCACCTGAGACAACTTGATAGCCTGCATTCGCGTACAATTTACGAGCACCCAAATCATCTTCATAAGCCCGGAGGGCAAGATACTTGTAACCCCACACACCTGACAGCATGTCACACGCTTTTAGCAGAACAGTCGCTACTTTCTTCCTCCTATCAATGAAATATTTAAGATGTTGGTATTTGAGAACAGAAACGCATAGTCAAAAAACAAAAACATTGAAATTCATTTGGGTATCTATGATTATATATAAACCTGAAACTATTCAAAACAGCTATGCCAGACACATAAAGAAATTCCTCTGCATCAGGTGGGAGGTGCTGAAGTACAGTCTGGTCCCTCGACGCCGTGACATCCACGACACCCACAAGGTCTTTAGACTTGGAAGTGTCAGTGGTTGGCTCAGCAACCAAACAGGCATACCTGCTACATTATGTCTGATCATACCATATCAAAATACTGAACTAAATGAAGGACCACATAAATACATAATTATTAGGCCCATTTTTCATGTATGTAAGCTCAAGATCCTAAATGTATCTTCAAAATATAGTTGTATATATTTCAAATTTTCAATTTCCAAATACATTGGTTACCTATCTTGGGGTGAGTTCCCAAGTTTATATACAAGCCCAGAAAGCACTTCAGCCTGTTGTTGCACCAATCAAATTAACCAAAATGAATTATGACAATGATGATGGAATTTGATGAAGAGGGAGTTAAACTGAAGAGAAAAGCAAAAGGATACCAAACCTGGAAGAATTGGAAGAATAAATCATTGAAGAGAAGCACAGGTTCATGAAATGCTTCAGCTTGAACTTGAGCTGCCTTTCTCACCTCATCTCCATTCTTAAATAAAGTCCTCACCTTCCAACCATACTCACTTATCAAATACTTGAACTCGCCCTTACTATCAATAGCAAACTTTCCACTCCCCAGAAACCTTACTTCCTCAGCTGATGAGGTTGAACTACTGCAGCAATGCACTTGGGAATTTGGCTTTCTAGCTGGTCTAGACAGAGTAAACCCATATGAAATTTCTGTGCAGTGTTTTCCAGATATGTTAGGGTAGCTTGCTAGCAAATGAGCCATATTAATTTCTCTCTTATGGATTACTGCCTTAAAACTCTTACATTTTGAAATCTGTTCTCTATGCCAGATGGAAAGAATGATCAAAAAATGTTAGAAGGAAAGATAAGATGTGGGCACGAGTGGCCATAACCACTTGTTTGGTTTGGGCCAGATATAAAGATGCCACATGGCAAAACCTCAGCCTACCACATGGAACTTATAAAATAACACCTACTACCACTTTGATGACAGCACATTCCACTGTCATTGACATTAGAAGCGAAAAGGACAGTTTACAGGTTTCGTTGGTTACATTACATATTACTTGGACACAAGTGCATAACTGATATGCAATTTTTATTTTGTTTACTTTTTTGCATTCACAATTTCACAGAAAGTGAAAGGTAAAAACCTTCAGATTATGATTTCCTACTATTGAGGTTTAAAATAACTGAGGAGAAAACATAAAATAAGACTCATCCAATGTGAAAATAAGAATAGACTAATCCATGATAATCAAGATGTTCCTGGAAGGAATTAATAACGGAGTGGATCCAAATTGATCAAAGAAATATACATAAAAGTCTATTAATCCAAATTAAAAGCACTAGTTGCAGAGTTTACCAGAACCATCATAAAGCAATTACTCCATCTCCATAAAGTTAATCAATTAGATTAAAGATCAATCCTTCATGAACGCTTAATAACATTGAATTAGAAACAAAAACTACAACAACAACAAAAAAAGGAGAGTAAGTTAATAGCCTCAAAATGCTTAATTTTCTTCCTGGTTCTCACTGTCAAATTAAAGAGTTGTTTATATGTCCACAGCTTCAATTCTTACCCTCCTACAGCTGCTCTGGCATGTTGTACTTGGATGGTCTTCAAAGCCATAGTTACCTCTCCTCTCTTCCACACCATTTTCACCATCAACAACACTACTCTTACACCCACTACCACCATTACCATCACTATTCTGTTTTTCAACCCTCTTAACCAAAACAAGAGCCAAGTGAAGCTTTCCCTTATTAGCCCTGAATGACCAAACTTGGATTAGATCACTATTTTTGAGACCGTTTCTCCGAGCAACCTCACCCCATTGAGTTCTCAATACATACATTTTACTGCTCTTCTTGCCCTGAGCCTTGTCCATGTTCCACTGCCTCAAGCATATTGGTCCTGGTTCAAGACTCGGCTCTATCAATGTAACAGTCAAGGTTGCTCCACTTTCAAGCATCTCTATCTCATCATCTTCCAAGAAATTCGATCGGATTTGGTTTACAGGCATTGACATCCGGTTACCTGACTGACTTAGGTCTGTTGGAGTCAAGTACTTCTCTATGACCCACCCCACCTTAGTCCCACCCAAGCTCTCAATTTTTTTCTTGAATTCTTCAGGCAAGGCTTCAGTGGGTGAGTAAGGACTACCAGTTGGTACTATCTTCTTCAGAGCCTTCGACTTTTTGCCCTTCTTGACATTCTTCTTCTTCTCAAACATCAGGCAGTTTCTTTGCAGCGTATTCTTTCTCAGAGATTCAATGGCAGAGTTCTTGAACTTTTTTCCATTACACCTTTCTTTCTTGGGAAATTTCTCTTGCTTGAATTTCTTTAAAGCAACAGTAGAAACCTCAACCAAAATATCAAAAGGGGACAACTCAGGATTAAATTCTTTGCCCTCAAAATCCTTTAAAGTTAACAGAGACATCTTGTCGTCTTCTAAGTGCTCTACAAATTCAGAGACTGTCAAATTTAAGGCATGCTTAGAACCAACAAAATCTATATATTCTGATACCAAAGTGACACAGAACTGAGGGAACCGGGTTTTAGAAGGATTAGGAAACTAATCAACTAAAAGCTTCATCTTCAAGTAAGGGTTTTACCGTTTTAGTTGTATTATTTGTCTCTAACAAGGAAAGCTTTGAAACCGATCGACTCGAAAAGGGTTTTTGTTATCTCAATTAGTTTATTGTATGTCTTTTGTTTATATTTATAAGATTTAATTTATACCTTTAAACAAACAAAGTCTTTGGTTCATGTGGTATATTGATGCTATTATGAGTTAATTCATCCTAGGTTCAAACCCATCATAAGCAAAATAATTACCAAAGTTGACATTTCCAAAACGTGTTCTGTAAAATCTTTAGTGAAAGTTGAGCTGAGGCCCAGCCCACTCAAACATCATTGACTGCAAGGCCCGTACGTATGGCCTTTAGTCTTAACGTACTCTGACAGTTGGGATAGTTTATGGGCCTTAAGACCACAACACATCCATGGATTATGATCTAACAAGTTGGAAATATAATTCGAGCCCAGCATCATAATGTCACTTGAATAAAATAACTATAATATTAGAGGTATTAATTATAACTCTATTTTTCTTACAAACTATTATTCTAATTTTTTATTACCAATTAACACGATATATATGGTATGACCGTTTCTTTTCTTATTTGGTATGTCATTTACTGCCACTCATAAGATAATTATTTTTTAGGGCTCTTCTTATTTTTGTCAACTGACCCCCAACAATTCTTAAGATTTAACAAAAGTTAAAATAAAAAATGGTTTCTTATATTGTGCTTATCAGGTGTGGAATCTCATTTTTGTCAATTGAAATCATTCTTGGTGCCTCTGAATTGTTGGCATTGTTGGACATAACTGTAAGCTATTCCTGACTTGTGTCCTTCCCCAGCTACAGTTTCATTTTTGGTGCAGGGTTCTAAATTCAGATACTGTCTAAGTGTGCTTTCAACCAAAAGCCTTTTCCAAAATAACAAGAGGCCATAACAGGTTAATTCCATATAATAAAACACAAATTCCATTAAATTTCAATGTGGTTTTCATTTATGTTCAATGTGTTTTCCCTTCAAGTTCTCACAAATACCTGAAGGGAAAATTCAAAATAAGACTAATCAAATGTAAAAATAAAAATAAACTAATCCATGATAACAAGATATTATTGAATAGATACTCCAAACTGATTGATAAAACCAAGCTTAACAACATAACGTCCAAAAAATATACATGAAATCTGTTAATCCAAATTAAAAGTAGTGATTGTAGAGTTTTACATATTGCCCTTTCAACTATGCTATCTAATGATTACTGTAATTTTCTTTTATTAGGCGTCCAAATTAGTTTACTCCATTGTGCCTTACATGTATATAACCGATAAAAATATGTAATAAATGCATTTTGAGAAAATAAAATAGAGACCTGAGGAAAGAAAACGCAACACAAGTTAATTTGCAATTTTACTGTTCACTACAATTGCATTTAAATAGAGTCTCTATTTCTCCTACATTATAACAATCGATTATTTGGGGGTGTAGCTCATATGGTAGAGCGCTCGCTTCGCATGCGAGAGGCACGGGGTTCGATTCCCCGCACCTCCACCTTTTCACATTCGTCCCAAACCAATCCTCTTTTTTTTGGGTGAACTGGGAGCCTTGGGCCCAAAAAAAACAAAACACATATATATAATTACCTTGTGCTAATTTCATGGGTCTGAATCATTCTTGGCTCTTTGAATCCAAGTACATCATCACCTATTTTTTGTTCATCTAATATATTCATCAGAGATGCACATATATATATATATATATAAATACACATGTAATGGAATTTGCTTTGAATATACATGGACTGGAACTCAGAAACTATTCTATTAAATCTTGGCACATATATCCAAATATCAAATAGCTAGCTAGCAGTATTAGAGAAATTAAGCACAGCTTGGGAGTGAAATTTGAAGCAATATTTACCCTATTTTATCCATTATATTTTCAGCACTCTGCATCAAAAAATGGGCAAATATTCAGATTATGATGGAGATGGAGGTTCCCAGAAGGTGAACGAAGACTTTGCTCATGATCTTGATCATGAACTCATCAAACAAAGAGGGTTGCTGGGAAGGGGCGTCTGCATGCTTCATGAACCCACCAGAATTTTGAAGCTGAGTTGGTCCCTCTGACATTGACCTCATCTTAACTGGGTAAGGTTATGCATGAAAGTCAAATTGTTTCTGGGTAGTGGGTACCATCCGGGCTATAGCTAATGTTGGTAAGCATCGTCTTCGCTAATTCAATGTCAACGTGGGCACTTGAACTGTATTTTATTTGATCTGAGTATAGTCGTCTAACTGATAGTCACACTTTTCTATCCCAAGTTCTAATTTTCTCACAACAACTACTGCAGCACTGCTATGTATGGTTCTTTTTTTTTCTAAATGAGAGAATTCAGTTTTGAGACATCTTTCAATAAAATGAATATTAATGTCACTAAACTATAACTAATGGATTGTAATGACTAACTTTATGTTGAAGATATTACTAATGAAAAAGAAAGCCAATTAGAATGTCTGTTTGTGTTTGGTTTGTAGGTTGACGCAAAATGTGGTCCAAACTCACAAATGGGTGCATGAACTAGCACTAATTCAACATGGCCCAGTCACAACCATCTTTTATCTCCTTTTCCCTCCCATTGGTGATGGTTTTAGGCCAGAGATGATGATCCTTGTATAAACGATATCAGGCATAAGTTAACATATATATGCACTGGCCTATCACATATCCAACCCCTACATCTTTTATGAAATCATAGCCAGTTTTCAGGGAGTTATCTATCAATCAACATAGGGACAGTTTGAAAATGGTCTGTCGATCTAATCAAATTAAGCATGGTATTAGTACTCTTTCTCTATAAATACATATATATATATATAGATTTCATTCAACAAGTTTGTGCCTAGTTTGAATTAAGTTTAAATTATCTATTTAAAGCTTAAATTTCAAAGTCGATTCTGACTAATTTTTACATCTTAAAATTATCGATTTTTTAAATTAATTTGTCATTTGAACGACTAAAAATCCCACAAAACGGGATGTTAATTATTCCTAAAGAAGTTAATTTTTATATGTATTGGTGTAGTCATATATAACAAAGTTTTGGTTTTCTCTGATTTTCTTCTTAGAAAAAAAAAATTTAAGGTTTGGTGGTGGCTTCCTTTCAGTTTAAAGTGTAATAGATATTATAGTTTATTAGCCTAATCCTTAGTCTGTGATTAGCTAGGGAAAACAATGGGTATATCAAGTTGTTTTTGTCACTTTTCTCTTGTGAAAAAGGTCATACGTGGCACCGACCAAATTTATTTATCAAGTTACATGTGGCGGTGTGTTTATGGTTTGAATTAAACAACCTCCGGGTGAATCGTGATATTAGTTTGCACCTTTTTCCCTTTTTTTTTTCTTGGGAAAGTGATTTTCCGAGAAAATTTAATTCAATCCTTTTCTTTATAAACTTTTTGATGCGACTTTCTTTCACATACTCACGAAAAGGGTGGAAAAAGAGCAATTATTCTTCAATAAAAACAAGCGAACTAACACAATACAAAGTCATGTCATTTTACTAATATTGTTGCTTTTAGTAAACTTAGTTTAGGTTGATGAATATGATAATGACCTCACTTTCTTCGCATTATCAATATTATACTTGTAGCTGATGGTGATCGTGAATTCGTGGTGGACAATAGACATGTAAGTGGACCCACATTAATTAATTAACTGTTATGTAAGAATCACTCGAAAATTGCATCAATTTAACTCAAGTTAAGGTTAGTCGAAGTTTTTTTTATTGACATGATTGTTTTTTGAATAGTACAGGTGCTTTGGTGGATTCAATCATTGTTTTTTATATTTTTAACAGAGTTGGCATTTATAAGAGGTTTGATTTCACCACGCCTATTAGAAATTTAAGATTTGAATTTCTGATTTCAAGTATTCAAATATATGAAATTTTAAAAAAATTTCAATTTCTTTGAAAATTTATACTAATACTGTTAAAACTTTTAATAATTTCAATTTGGTAACATTTCAAAATCTCAAAATAATCTAAAAATTTGAGAAAATTTTTGAAGTTTTATTGTATGAAAGAAGTGAAAAAAGTTGGTTCGGCTAAAATGGATGTTTTTGACATTGCCATGTATTTATGCAATGAAGAGTATTGACATTTTCCAACAACACAAGTTTGGCCCCCATAAAATAAAGACTCGACGCGGGATCCATGGTATTATTAATCTATCAACTCTCTCAAGCAACTATTATGGGGCAATGGATGGTAAGTCTTTGTGGACCTTGTGGTCCACTATTCCAATTTCTAATTCCTCCAAAAACGTAAATTTTTGTTGGGAAAAAAAAAACACAAAGATTCTAACCACAATTCCAAGAAGAAAAATAACAAACCACTTTTACTTTTATTAAAAACTTAAAGATTATAAATATATCGATCTGATATAAAAGATGCCACTATCAACATGCTGTCATCCACATAACGCAATACTGTGCTTTTTTCTTAGCTAGATAGCAAACATATCCATTTCATGATTTCGACGGTTTTGGTTTTGTTGATATGCAATGCATGTAAACAGTAAACCCCAATTCCCAATGCAGAAAATATATTTTGGGTTAATTGGTATATCTGGCATTTGTGGATGGACAAAACCATTGACAGCTGAAGCATAAACCTCCATTATTTGGCAATCATTCCTTGTATTATTAAATTAATGTCATTATCAAATTATAATTCCAAAAAAAGAGCAAAAGAAATTTATTGGAGAACACTAAAATCTTGACCAAGTCATGAAGATTTTCCGGAACATGCTGGTTCCTACATACATCGACTTGACTGAGTATATGCTGCGTTGTTTTCGGTAGAGAAGCATGTGGACATCTCCACAAACCCTGCCCATGAGCCCATGTCTATTCCACGCAACCAAACCCCCCAGGCTTCGATCATGCATGGAATGCCTCTCAATCGACTCTTAATCAATGCCATGCTAGAATATTAAAATGGGTTAAGTTTCTTGCTCCTCAAAACGCATAAGCAGCATAAATTCATTGACGGCTTTAAATTTAAAGAAGATATCTTGCATGGGGTAATAATTGGGAGCTTATGAGTTATTTTCCTTTATTTTTCTTTATTAATTTTTCTTTCTTTAAAAAAAAAAAAAGAGAAAAAGACAATGCTGCAAATTTATTATTTAGCATTTGGATCATGGAATCTAGGCGCATACAGTGGCGAGCATCAGATATGAGAAAGGTAAGGACGTTGTGAACCATTGCTTAGAAAAGTCTCATGTATGCATGCAAATGTGGATGCTAATTTATATGAACATTTGTTAGAAAACAATTCAACAAATCATGTGATTAGCAAAAGAACAATAGGCCCTATGTCCCCTACCATCAGGGAATAAAGGATGTAGCCACATGCATGCTTCTCAATCTGTCACAGTACTTAACTTGGCCCTTCTTACTTCCTTTTTACACCTTACCTGTTCTTTCATAATTCAAAAATGTTGTTATCAATTTGGTCAAATATTTCCTCTAATTAATTACTTTTTAAAATGATTGCATTAAAAGGAGCAGGCTTCTCACATAAGCTGAACAGTAGACTTTTATTAGCTCTCCTTTTTCCTTATCTTAAAAACTATATATAGTAATATAGTATCATAGTATGCCATATTATATTCTAATCGATTTGCTTTTTAAATGCCTTCACTTTTTTTGCCCTTTATTTCTGTCAGTTGCAGAACAAACCTTGTCATTCCTACACACAAACTTTTGAGTACGTGGCAATTTTTTTTAAGGTTTGAGACTATATATAAATCTAATTCCAATTCATTATCTCATTCGGCTTTATTATTTGACTAGAAGAACGTAAACCGCAGGGGTACCGATGGTATTTATAAACATAGTGGGTTAGAATTAAGTCCGATGTCGTCGTATTCCTAGACTGTCTGTCGTGTTGCAATGCAAATTGCCACAACACAACAAATTCCAAGTTAAAGCGTTAAACGGAAATACACACAAGACACCGAGTCAAAGTAAATGACTCATGATGTAATACTAAAACATATACATTGAACATGCATTGCAGTTTTTATTTTCATTTTTATGTTTGTCGGTGAATTCTCAATGTGGGCCCATTTTTAATTTTCTGGTCACATTTTGCATACACGATGACCGTGGTCTGTCATCAGCCTTGACTCATCGCCATTAATTCTTTGTTTGCTCTTTAGTCTTTACAAATTTATACTTTATTTTTTCCTTTTACTTTTAGCTCACAACCGTTTCTCATGGTTTGAAGTTGAAGGTTTTGCATATTACAGTAAAAGTTTAAAATTTTAATTTGACTTCTTTTTGTCAAAATAACTGGACTAAGTTATTAAATATATATAAATTATCCCATGACTTTTAGAATGTGTAGAGATTCTAATGAATTTTAAAAAATTTTAAAAGTCTATAGAAATTTAAGTGTATTCAATTTAAAATTTTAAATATTTTATAAAAATTTAAGTGTATTCAATTTATAATTTTAAAGATTCTATTGAAATATAATTATATTTAATCTCTCGTAGATTTTAAAAAATTTTATTTAAGTAGTGATTTTTGATGGATTTCAAACATAAAACAAAAATAATGAGAATTCCAACCTTTCTCTCTTAGATTTTAATCAGAAATCTATTAAAATCTCAATTGAATAAATCCCTTAAGCATCAAAAGTTGCTTTTTCCTCATGACCAGCGTCCAGCAAGGGTTTGCCTTCTTCATCTGGTAATCAATCACCTTTTGTGTCCTTTTTTCTTTAGCCTGTAAACTGAACATTTCCACAAGCTTCCACATTAAGCTTCGATTTGGAATTATTCAATTTAGTTTATAGGGTACTTATTAATTTTTATCAAAATTACTTTTTATTTCTCCCTCTAAGAGCTACCAAGATTCATTTGCTTCACTTTTTTTCCTTCGTGAAATGGACAAGGCGACTATTGAAGCTTAGAATGGTCTACGTACGTACTTACCCTATTTAATCAATTATTAAATATCCTTGGACTTTTTTGGCAAAGTTATAAATAACTGTTCATAACGCATTAATATAAAATTTATGATTCTTTTTTCATGAATTTGGAAGGTAGGATGGGTTATGCGACTTAAATCTTGGCAGGATATCGTAAATGCATTCGAAATTGATTTTTTCTTTTTATATAACTGTTAATTCCATTAATAGGACTTTGGGCTTGTCCAGTTGTCCTGGTTCGGATCAAAGTAAAACGGATCCATGTTATATCCCGGCTAAGAATTCTGAACTAATACATATATGCATGGTGATCACCACGTACACACGCACACACATATATATATATTAGTTAGGAGGGGGCAATTAACCCTAATTAAAAAATGGACCGAGTAAGAAACCCTAAACGGCTGAACGTACACTAGTAGTACGTAGTCTCCAGTACTAGCTTAGCTAGTGTGAAGCTGGTCTGCAATTTTTGGACTCTTTGGGTTGCAGACAAGTTGTGATCAGGAAGGTTAGGATCGATAGAGATGGTGATAGAGAGAAGGTTAATTTTAACTTGTAAGCATTCATCTCTCATTTCTTTATTAATTTCTTTATTGTGATTTCAGGTTATGAAAAAGTACTCAAAAGGTACGTATATTATAATCATCGTCAGTCGTATTCATATTGTTATTATCATGAAATGAGTGGAAAAGTCTATATAGAAGATGATTAAGTTATATGTGTGTGTGTGTATATATATATATATTGTGCAGACATCACATCGATCTATTTAATTATGTCACTTTGTAATGAGATAGGATGTTATTGTTTTTGCATCAGATCATAATGTCCCAATCCTTTTACACCAAATTACCCATAATTAGGTCATTTGGAAAGCCTTTTATATTGCATATGTTACCAAACTAACAAATCATTGACACTTTGATTTAGGTCTGAATCCCGTTGAAAATTGATCGATCAATAGGAAAATGTGATACTCAAAACCTCCATCTTTAGACAGGACACCAAATACTTATTTTTCACTTTTTATTAGTATTATTATTTATTTTACATAATTATTTATTTTTTATTTAGTTATATATCGAAAGCAATCGGACGGTTCACCTCTCATAATTCATACTCATTTTCTTACCTTCCATCACAAAGGCTTTGAACAATATTTATGCAAAAGATACCAAACATGGTTTGTGACACTCAACTTGAGGGAGAAGTAAAATAATTGAGTTAAAGACTGAATTCACTCAAATCAATTGTCGTTTAAGTGATATGTGATATCCACCCACATATTAAATGTATTTTCTCAGAATTTAATAACTTAAGTAAACACTTGTATATATATATATATATGAAAATTTTATGGTATGAATTTTGGTTGATATATTCCCTTTTATATTACTGATTTACTGACTTTAACTTTCGATCATTAATTTGGGTATCTTCTTTTTTCAATGCTAGCTACGATTACTTAGTAAGTACTTGAGTCCTTATCATTCGATTAATTACACTTGTTTATATAAATTTTAGTAATATTCCTGTACTGCTACATCATCTATTATTAAAATAACCATTAAAAATTAACTCCAACCCCCTACTCCTTTGTACATTTTGATGAATACATGCTACAAAAGTGGGGACCTTGACCAACTCTGCCTGCTGCTATACACTTCGAATCAAACTAGCTAGATAGCCGCCTTTAACTTTAACATACGTGGACATAATTTAGAGAAAATCGGCCTTACATCTAAGATTAAGCCAAACTGAAAATTTTTACCAGAAAGGTGATCCATCGTTTTGGTTGAAATTAAAGCTTTCTAATGGTTAATTAATTAACTAAATAAAATTCCCAATCCACTAATCCATGCATACGGACCATACCCAAAAACTAAGCAGTAAGCAAGACCACAAAGATAAAAAAGAGATGAGCACTTAGCATTTAGCTTAAGAGCTAAGGGAATATCATGCACGCAGTATACTCAACTTTAACTGAGATTCTGATGTCACCCTTGTTTTGTAGGACATACTTGTCTTTTGATCTCTCCTACTTGTCAATGTTAGAAATTACAACAAAATAAATCAATAATGAATAGAAAAAGAGAATTAAGAAGAGTGAGGTAGAAAGTAGAAACCCATTTGAGGGGTTGCCTCTTTGGGGTGTGACTCAGTGGAGCCTGTGGAGGGAGTGTTGAAAGTAGCAGCCAGCTAATGCCTTGGATATAGACCTTACACCAACCTCTTTTACTCTCTCTCTCTCCCTCTCCTCCATCGTATATACACCTCTTCCTCCTCTTCTTCTTCTAAATTATAATTTATAAATACTAATTTTTTATCGTATTAAATAATTAACTATAAATATACAGCCCCACTCTATCTTTAAACCCCAGAGTTGAGAGTTGAGAGTAGTCCACCTTCATATCTCGCAGCTGGCCTTGCCATTCTAGCTAGCTGATTAAGTCGATCTAATTTCCGTAAAGTTCACACTTTCAGTACTACCACCACTACTACTTCTACTCAGACCCGACCCGGCAAAAGCTAGAGATCGAAAATGTTCTACGGCAAAATCAAACCCTCCGACCCGGGAGGCTCCTCCAGGCACCACCTCACCGACCCGATACCTCTCCAAACGGCACCGCCTCCCCCTCGCCGCAACAAGAAGCTCATCCTCCTCTCCGTCGTCTCCGTCTCTCTCATCATCGCCGCCGCCGTCTCCGCCGGCCTCCTCATCGCCGTCCGATCCAAGACCTCCGTCCAATCCAACTCCTCTGGCCTCCACCGCAAGCCCACCCAGGCTATCTCCAACACCTGCGCCAAGACTCGCTTCCCTTCTCTCTGCGTCAACTCGCTTCTCGACTTCCCGGGCACACTCAACGCGTCGGAGCAGGACCTCGTCCACATTTCCTTTAACATGACCCTGCAGCACCTCAACAGAGCCTTCTACCAATCCTCCACAATCTCCTACCTTCACATGGATCCACACGCGAGGAGCGCGTACGACGACTGTATGGAGCTCCTTGACGACTCCATCGACGCGCTCACGCGCGCTCTCTCCACCGTCGCGCCCAACACTCCCGGATTGTACAGACAGCAAGGCGGGTCCACCCAGGACGTGCTGACGTGGCTGAGCGCAGCGCTCACGAACCAGGACACTTGCGGGGAGGGGCTCTCGGACGTGAGCGGGACGGTTAAAGATGAAATGAGCCAGAAGCTCACCGACTTGTATGAGCTTGTGAGTAACTGCTTGGCGCTTTTTTCGGCGTCGGATAGCAACGATTTTTCGGGGGTGCCGATACAGAATCGGAGAAGGAGATTGATGACGATGGAGGACGATATTATGGGAGAGAATGCCGATATCTCGCGGGATTTTCCGAGATGGTTGAGTAGGAGGGATAGGAAGCTGCTGTCTACGCCAATGTCGTCGATACAGGCCGATATAATCGTCTCCAAAGACGGCAACGGGACGTTTAAGACGATCGCCGAGGCGATTAAAAAAGCGCCTGAGCACAGTACCCGCCGCACCATTATTCTCGTCAGGGCAGGAAGGTAAATTCAGTCATTCATTCATCACTAATAAAGTTGGTCTTTTGCTTTTTTCCTATGATTAAATATTTTTTATATAAAAAGAAAATTTAAATCCGTGATTATACGATGGTGGTTGTGTTGCAATTATTTCCGTGAAAAGATTTTATAAACTTTTTGTAATTCCTTTTGTGTGTGGTGATTGGTGCATTGACTTTTGTTCCTTTATCATGCAACTATAATCATGTGAATGTGTTTATTATTCCTGGATCCTAACTTTATTAATTAATTAATAGACGCTTTAATTTTACGAAAATACCCCTTTCGAATGACCCTTTAATTAAGTGATAACGATGCCATGTTCCCATTAATGGAACTTTGAATTTTTAAATTATCTGGGTTATGATAGAGGTGTTGTCGGTGCAAGAAATGACAGGTTGATTGGATTTTATGCATACACACGTTGCTTTCTAGCTCTACCAGTATATGTATGTACTGTACAAAATTCGTGGAGGTTGCTTTGCATGTAATTATTTGAGATATATGGTGACATGTGTGGTCAATTTATTCTTTGCTGGCATGCATTTGAGTTTTGAAGCTACCAAATAAATTAAGCTATGCCTAAATGGTGATGGAGTTAATTAAAATCTGTTTCTTTGTAAGGAAAAAAGGGAAAATTAGTTTGATTTTAATTTTGTTTCTGATTTGATGATTTGTGCAGGTACGAAGAGAAAAATTTGAAGGTGGGGAGGAAGAAAACAAATTTGATGTTCATTGGAGAGGGGAAGGGCAAAACCATAATTACAGGTGGGAAAAGCGTTTCTCAGAGCCTTACCACATTCCACACTGCATCCTTCGGTAATTTCCTTATTCCCTCCACCGTCGTCTTTCACTTTGTAATTTAGTAATCATTCAAAAAAATTGTCTCTCTATCTTGATCGAAAAATGTGGTCTGTGGGTCATAAGTTCATAACCATGCATGAAATCAGTTACAACTCGCACGTGGCCTGCTTTTCTATACTACTTTTGTTACTGTCATGCAACTCGGTGATGTTTGTCTGACCTCATAAACTCTTACCCTTTCTCAAATTACCTTTATAACCCCTTCTTCAAGATGTTAAGTTAACCAGAGATCAAAAATTCTACATTGCAAATATCGCATGTTAGGCCTATTTTTAGAAGTAACTTCTAGCTTCCTAGTGGAATGCTCTCATTCCTCTAATCCATCATTTTAAATTACCATTGAATGGACATTAATTGGATAACAACATTGTACCAAACTTTGTGAATGCAAACCAAACAGAGTCACATTATTGGAGGTGGGTGGGTGAATGGGAAATTGTGTATTTCATTGTCACATATTTCTTATTGGTAATTAAAGAGTAAACTCTGTATAAGTCTATGGCCTATGCTATTCTATTCATAGTAATAAATGATAATGACTTGCGAATTTTATTATTTATCGTTTGTCCACAGCGGCAACTGGGGCGGGTTTTATAGCCCGGGACATAACGTTTGAGAATTACGCCGGGCCGGCCAAGCACCAAGCCGTAGCTCTCCGGGTCGGAGCTGACCACGCCGTCGTGTACCGCTGCAACATCATTGGATACCAAGACACCTTCTACGTTCACTCCAACCGCCAATTTGTCCGCGAAAGCGACATCTACGGAACCGTCGACTTCATATTCGGCAACGCCGCCGTCGTATTCCAAAACTGCAGCATCTACGCCCGCAAGCCCATGGTCAACCAGAAAAACACCATAACGGCCCAAAACCGAAAGGACCCGAATCAGAATACGGGTATTTCGATCCACGCTTGCCGGATCCTCCCCGCTTCAGATCTTATCTCGGTAAAGGGTAGCTTCCCGACGTATCTGGGCCGTCCGTGGAAATTGTACTCGAGGGTCGTCTACATGTTGTCGTATATGGGTGATCACATACAGCCACGTGGATGGCTTGAGTGGAATGCCACTTTTGCCCTCGATACGCTGTACTACGGTGAGTACATGAATTTTGGGCCGGGTGGGGCAGTGGGCCAACGGGTGAAATGGCCGGGATACCGGGTCATAACGTCCACGGTGGAGGCCAGTAAGTTCACGGTTGCAGAGTTTATATATGGATCGTCATGGTTACCATCTACTGGGGTGGCATTCTTGGCTGGGCTACAGGTCTAAATTTACAGTCTACTTTGATTGGCCCAAATCCGTATAAATAGGTGAAGGTTCTCTCCTTTTTTTTATTTTAAACTTTTTTGGGGTAACTGTAAGAATTTAGTCTTTCTATTTTTTTTTTTAATATTTTTTGTCATTTATATAAGAATAAGTCGCATCGTTCTTTGCTCTCCCTTTTTTTTTTGTGTGTGTGCATTCAATTCAATTATGATATGACTTTTATACAACAGGGGATTGGATTTAACAATGTAACTAGTGAGGACAGTGATGTCTCTCTGGTTACTTGGATCTTGTGGTCAGTGGTAGTGTCCACTTCTTCTTTTTTTGGCCAATCGTGTCCACTTCTAATTTGAGACATAAATTTGATTTGATTGGTTGTGTCGGTTGGCGTGGAGGTTGGAAAAAAAATTAAGTTATATAGCTTCCTACAAGCAAGGAGTTAAAT
>QANT01003975.1:0-12436 GCA_003254885.1 Purshia tridentata | reverse complement strand
TAAGTTGGGTATTTTTGAAATTCATAAATTTAACCATTTTACTTTCCTCCTGGCTTTATATATATAGATAAATACATGTAATTTGCAAAATATCACTGAAGGACCAAAATTGTTAATGAACGAAAACCCAAGGATCAAAATTGGAATTTTGAAATCACAAGGACCAAATTTGTTTTTCGTGTAACACACAAGGACCAAAAATGTAATTAACCTTATATTATATTATAAAGTCAAGAGAAAAGTTTGGTGTTTCAGGCTTCATCGAGTTGTAGTTTTCTCAAAATATACCCTTTACTAGACCAAATGGTTGAATAAAACTAACCTAATAAAAATAAAGGTAAAAATGTAAAATTAAGTCATTAAAATAAATAAGAAATAAAAACAAAAATACTCCACCACCTTATTAGGTGGAGAGAGTGGTGAAATTAAATTTTCAAATCTTTTTAAAATAATCAGTTAAAAAATAAAGAACACTAAATAATTAGAAAATTTCATTGGTACGTGCGTTAGTGCGTATGAAAATGCTAGTATATATATATATATATTCAGGTCTTACAAGTAATTGGCTCGGTGACAATTGAAGAATGGTGATGAGAATGGTAGCGAGAATAAAGGAAGTGATGGTGAAGTGCTCTGTGAAACCAGTAGTAGAGGAACTCCACTGCACCAGCATGTAGCAGAATTGTAATCAGAACCCCATCTGTCCTCCATAGGGGCACGTTTTGACCTCCAGGAAAGTGCCCGATCCCTAGGTAGAAGAGGATTCCGTTGAACAATATTTGGTCATCCCTACATGTTCAAACGTCCAAACAAAAAATAAATAATTAGAAATATATGTAAATAAAAAACCCAAATTACATTATCGATCAGTTATATATAGTCATTCTCTAGAGAAGATTACTGTATTTTTAAAATTTACAGACACCGACACAATACTGCCATGTGATAGACGGTATGTCAACAGTAAATTTCAAAACTTGCTGTAGTACATCATCTGTTTCGACCCTATGTCTACATGTACTGTGTCGGTATTGTATCGGCGTCCGCAAAATTTAAAAAACGCAGACATCGTGTCTTGAGACTACATATACATTTATACTTATATAAAGTAAGGTTGACTTATTCGAACACGATATATTTATATTGTTAGACTGATTTAAAATGATTTTGAATTAATTAATCTTACAACATAAGCATTTATGCTGCCTAGTTTTTTGATAAGAGGGTTTATGTTTTATTATACTGACCAATTTCTTTCTCTGTCAACTTGCTCAAATTCAAGAGCCTTGTCAAGAATCCGGGCTTTGCCTTTGGCAGTTCGATAGCGAGAAAGAGAGATCCATAACTGGTTGTGGATCATCCTCCAAAGCATAAGTGGAAGTGTGAGGAGATAAAAGAGATCTTTTTCATGGCCTTCTGATCCATCGTTAACCACATACGAGTATATGCTGTGAATCACCCAAGGAGCCAAGATCACATGCTGCAGCAAACCCCACAAATATCACACTTCATTAATTACTACGTACAACACAAAAATAACGGACCACATACTTCAAGCATGGGAATATCCTACGTTTAAGCTTATTTGGAATGGAGCAGATGAGCTCAATTCATGTAGTTTTTCAACAATCCGAACAGTCTATTGTGTAGGCCTTCATTCATAGATCATATTTGCGTAAAATTAGTCAAATCAAAAATCATTTGCCTATTTAGTTTTGATCAAACAAATAGACGGTTTCATGAAAAATATTTGATTCGTCAATTTGTTTAATCAAAGTTAGATATGTCCGATTTGGCTAATATTTGCCAAGAATGATTTTTAAATAAAAACCTAAAGAATAAATACTTTAAATTATTAAAATATTATATGGAGTGAACTCTATAAAGAATCCCACATTAATTGAAAAAAGGGATGTCTCACAGCATCAGAAAACTCATAATGAAGGTTGTGAAACATCCCATCATATCACAACGTAGGTCTGAAAATCCATAAAGAGCATTGTGTGAGAGATCCCATCTAAAAAGTTCCTCCTGTATATATATGTATATATATCGATTAATATGAAGTAAAAGTTTTGTATGTATATGTTGCATGCACATAAAATAAGAAGATGAGACTTAAGAGATAGGGGAGAGTCGGTGATGAAAAGACCTTAAAGCTTCCAAGCGGTGTCCATGGCCAGTCAGTGAGAATTCCAGGAGTGGAAGCCATATTCTTCTTTGCTTGCTACTCTGAATAATTAGGGTGTAGCTTTGGATATATGATATACCAAGAGGTGTTTATATATATATATACACACACGTGTAAACAGTACTTAAATATAGTGGTTTAGAGTTTTATCTGTGTACATCTGGGAACACTGAATCTTTTGTATGTGTGCGTGTGTGGCGGCGTGTCTATAAATGCAATGCAACCCATTTTCTTTACTCTACGTACATTTACAGATATTTTGATATTTTGTCAACATAGCCCAATATTAATTTGGTCCATATATAGGAAGGTGGCATGCATTAAGTGCTGTCAAGTTATGCAGATGGTTGGTCAAAATTTATTTAATTATTACAGAATTAGGTCTATATATGTACGTGCACTTGTATTGTATAATATATAGTTTGATAGATTTGTTTTAGTTAAAATACCAAAAAAACAGAAAAATAGGAAAAAGTTATCAAGACAATAATGGGGAGACTTAATCAATTTTCTACTAATCATATATGTTTAAAGAAAAATAACTAATAAAAAAATTGTTAGTTCCTAAGATATAACAACTCTTTTTTTTGAAAAAAAAGATCGAGATTTTATTCAAGAAGTGTCATGGGATACTGCATTCATGGCTAGTTAGGTAGTACATCAATTCAAAAGGAAACTCTAACATGGGTTAAAGCATATAGTCCAATAGCATAGGCAACCTTATTACAGTCATGTTTGTAAAATATAGGTCGAAAGTATATGAATCTTTGAAGAAAACTAAGGAGTTTTTGTTTTAAATTATATATATTCTATGTACAATTTTTTTTTTTGTGTTTTTCTTCTTTTTTAAGTATATGAATGCAACCCCCCTTAGTCTTTTTTAAACTTGAGAAATAAATATGTTCTATACTCACTACAAAAAAATCTTTTATTCTTGATAAAAAATTACTAAGAACTGACTAGCACCCTTAGAAAAAAAATTACAGAAAATTAGATATTAATCCATTTATAAGTTTAAGTTTAGACTTGATGTATGTTCTATACTCACTACAAAAAAATCTTTTATTCCTGACAAAAAATTACTAAGAACTGACTAGCACCCTTAGAGAAAAAATTACAGAAAATTAGATATTAATCCATTTATAAGTTTAAGTTTAGACTTGATGTAAGATCAAAAATTGAATTTAGTTCTTTGACTCTATATCCATGTCAGTGTACATATTTCACATCAGATTTTTATTTTGTAATAATATTTTTGATTTCCTTCTTCCTATAATACCCTTGTGATAATTACTTTTATTGTCATGATTGATTTCATTCAAAATTCAAAATGAATTTACATTTATTTGGTTGCATATATTTAAGGGCCTAATTATAAGATGTTTGTCTTTTAGATTGTAAACTGATTGTTTTTCTTTTTCTAATATAAGTCCAAATTTTAATACACCATTTCAATATATATTTAATTGACCTTGATATTATTTACATACACAACCTTAGCTCTCACAAAATCAATCCAGCCCGTAATTAATTACTCAGATTGAGTATCCTAAATTTTCTCAAAAGATTTCAAACTTGAAATTCAACACGGTAATCTTGGTTTAAAGAGAGAGGAGGGAGAATGCTTTGGATTCATAGACAACATAGATCTAATGGGCAGGTGAAAATGGCAGCCAAGAATTTTATGTTAGAGTAAGAGCTTAACAAGGGGTGAGGAGCTTGATCGGATTAGTTGGGGTGCCTATGTAGGTATTTTAATTGTATTTGTTGTGTAGGTATTTTAATTGGATTTATTGTTATACTAGTAAACTAGTATAGGTATGCTAAATGGGCACACTAGTAGGCACGCTAATATACAGTATAGGTATGCTAAAAGGTACACTAGCTAGTATATGCATTTTATTTAGGTATGTTCTTTAAGTACTTTATTTGAAGCATTTTTTTTAGGTATATTCCTTATATTTTATTTTTACTTTATTTACTTTTCTCGTTTTATGCATAATAATTCTTAATCTTGATAATTAATTTTGCTTTTGGTAACTTTACTTTGTTAGGTATAATTATTTCGCATCATTATGGGAGTCAAGACAAATCAATTCAAAATTGGCTCATACAAAAGAGGAATATACAAAATTTAAATACTTAATCACAAGGGTATTTTGAGCACAAATAAAATAATAAAAAAAATAAAAAAATAAATATGAGCTGTAATATGAATGCTAATGTGGAAATAGTTAAAGGACTAAAATCAATTTCTAATCTTAAATCATGGTCTTATTTAATTTTTAACCTTATTAAAGGACTAAAATTTAAAAGCCTCAAAAAATTATTACCAACCTGACTGCAACACCGTTAGTAATACTCATTAATAACCTTAGTATTACTAATGGATGAAAATTGGATGGTCATGGTATTACTAAAGTTGATCCTTAGTAATAGCATTATTATACTAACCACTATATGGTGGTTGGTAATGAGAAATTTTTTTTTAGTTATTGTAATATTTATACAGATTTTCAAACCAGTAGGCATCAAAACATTGAAGGCAATATAACTAAAATTCCGTGGAAAAAATTAAAGTTTAAGCTACAAAAGAGTGCAAGCAAGGCACATAGAGTAGTCCCTATGACTCTTATCAAATTCACTACAACCACAACACAACACGTACAGTCCAATAGGTCCATAATGTTGGACGATCATTTATGATTGGGAAAATTTTTCACCTAGGACATATACTGTCGTGTCCCAAAATAGGGCTTATGTTTTTTTTGGCACACAACTGCCATGTTGACTATCTAGTCCTAGAATGTATTACCAAGTTCTAGTAACTCCACTCTAGAACTATATAATCAATGGCCTTGTTTGATAGAATATGGATTGGATTAGAGGATAAAGCATCCAACCGAAATAATTTAAAATAAACCTCAAAATACATTTTAAATTTAGCCAACCCACATGGGTATAAAGTTTTACAAACATACTTTTACAGTAACATGAGGACGATTTAAACAGAATGAGAAGAACATGAGGATTCCCAACAAGATATTTAAATGCCTCGTCCAAATTAATTGAGATTGTCAACCAGAAACTGATTTTCAAAAGAATGCAGTGTAGGGGGTAAGCATCACAAATAATCATAGCTTCCCTGGTGGGACCCTGGCTCGGTTTGAAAAGAAAAAGTAAAACACTTAATAAATATGGCTAGTGATAAAACTATTAAAAAGATTCAACAACAAACCAGTATCAAAGTTAATCGTTGAAATCCATGAAATCCTTGATCGATAATGCGTATGCAATTTCTCAAAACGTTTAATACCCAAGTTATCATTATTTGATGATCGATCACGAAAAGCCAACTACACTTTCCATGTCAAAAGCATGATAATATAGCTAGAGTATCAATTACCATGGTAGTACCCCTTAAGCTAGCCTCCCTAGAAGGACAAATCGACTATCTCATTTGTACATATCTCTTCCAGAAGTTTAGGGGATTGAAACTCAAGGTCAACGTTTTTCGACTCTTTAATCTCAGATCATCATTAACGACCAAAATCATACAATATGTCATACAAAAACAATGCAGAGTTCTTAAGCAACAATATTTATTATCATACACACATGCATAAAAACAGTCCCAACAAGTCAGGGTGTGAGAATCCCCATACTTAGTATCCAAGCTTAACCTTTTAGTACTTCCACAACACTAATGTTATTAAATCATTCTATGGGAAACTAGAAATCCAAATTGAACAGAATACAAACTTTATAAAATGGTAAGTTCGACTGAACTTTGGCAGAGTTTCAACATGACCTTACCTTTCGGTCATTTGTCTTCCCATAAAATCCTAGAAACTAGTCTATCAAAATAAGTCTCTGTATTTTCAAGAGGGTTTATTCATTTCAATTATTTCATTGGTGTTCTGTGTTTGTTATTGTTGTTTGATTCTTTATAAAGCCTAATTAATTTCCTAAATCCCTATCCCTAATTCTGATTGTCGATAATGCCTAATTCTTTATAATGTCTAAATTCTAATACTTTATTTAATTAACTCTATTGTTTAAAACAACATCCTTTGAGGCCTCCTTTTATTTTTGATTCTTTCTATTTCATAACTAATCTTCAATCTTGCTTTATTAGTTTATTGTGGTAGTAGTTTACTGGTTTGTATGATTTTGCTTTATTGTGAGTCAGTAGCAATATCATATTTTGGGTTTTCTATTTCATAACTAATCTTGGCACTTGTTTTATTGATCTTGCTTTATTTTTAAAGAAAATATGAAGTTAGAGGGTTTTAGAAAATTTAAATAGTAAATAAAAAGATATTAGAAAAATAGAAAATAGGAAAATGATGTGGACTAGCCATTTTTACGAAATATATATCAAACAACAGGTAACCGAAAGACAACATTGATGTGCAGTTGTAAATATGGAAAACCAGGTTGAGCAAAAATAAATTTTAAATTCCAAAGTGATGTATTGATGAAAATCGAGGAAGCAATATTCCTGATAAAGCAAAAAAATTAATAGGATTGATGTGGAATGGTGGAGTAGAACTTTAATTATACCATCCACCAATTGCCGATTTGTTTCTAGGATTGTTGTGTTAGACAAAAAGATCATATTCTTAAAAACAGATTGGACCCAAGAAACAGATTGGCTTTGAAAGTAGAACCTAGGCTTCTCTTTTGGTTCATTAATTATTTATTCGAATGTAAACCAAGTAGATATATACTTAGGGCTAAAAGACAACAAAGGCTGGCAAGTATGGTTGAAAGGAAATTAATTATATAAGATATCAAAATTCATGTTTTAAGTAGGTAAGGTTGAAATGGGCATATATATCACAATTATTATTTGAGCCCAAGTCATGTTAGCCATTGGGCATGCTTTTCATATGGTATGACCGTATGAGCCACATATATAACCCTTATTTTTTATATTTAGAAAGTATTTTGTTTTTTTTCTTTTGGGTGAAATTTTTCATTTTATTCAATTTTAATTTGACACGTCACCATAAAGACTCTAAATGACTCTAAAAGATACAAGCCTGTTTAATTTGCTTCCATCAACTTTCTCATAAATTCTAATAAGGTGATGATTTGGGCAAAAAAAATGAAGAAAACAAAACAAAAGTGATTTCATTTCTTCCGATACATTTGAGTGCTATTTTGCTCACCATTGCGAAATGTTTTTCGATACATTTTTAGCTTCGGGCCAATTCTATGTCACATCACCAACCAGAGATCCAAAATAAACAGACATGGGGCATGTGCCATGTACGTTTTCTTGAGTGATTGGAACACATTTGTCCAAACAAGTCCCATTGCTATATATATGGGAAATTGATTTTACATGGCTATGAGATTGGTGTAGTAATGTTATGCTGCCATCTACACGTGGAGGTGATGTTATGCTGCATCCACACGTGAAGGTTATGCATTTGATTTGACATTAAAAAACAATTCAAATAATTAAATCGTGCCTCAATTGTACTTCAATGATATAGATTTTCCATGTCAATTATAATAGATTTAAATTTGTTAAATACACCTCATAATTATTTGCCACGTAACTCTTTTCAATGACTTATCTATCCTTTTTAAAAATCTTATAAAATTAAAAATACTAAAAAAAACTATATAATCCTAGTTGAAGTTAAATTCTTATTGCTTCTTCTTCTTTACAACCCAAAGACTGAAATCTTTGGATTGTGGAACCAATTTTTTTAATTTAAATTTGGGTTTGCTTTTTCTTTTTTCGAATCAAGAAGAAAATACAAAAGAAATCTCTAGGTCTTAGAATACAAATTTGAGCAAGAAACCCCCATTTTTGTGGTGAGTTCAAAAACTTAATTGGAAATATCTCAGTTGGAGAGTTCTGAGCAAACCCAAGAACCAAATTGTTACAAAAAAATGATTGATGATGCAAAAGAACGAATTGTGGGTACGTACCATTAAACAAAAAGAAAAGAATTGTGGGTACTCTTTCTCTGTGAAAAACTTACCAAACAAAAAGAAAAAAGTTTTTTAATTCAAAGATGAAAATATTCCCAATTTTATAGTTTAAAAACATAGCCACTCTCCATCTGCCATAAACTAAAGAGCAAGAAAAATCAATTAGAAAATTGAATTGGAGCACTTGAAGCCTAACTTGCTCCGACTTCATTGAAAAGCATGAAATAAAATGGCATCATCAAGATATATATCCATCTTGAGTTTTTTTTTTTTTGCCACTATTTCAAGGATGTAAGATGTTTTATTTTTTTCTTTCCATAAACGATGAAGTTGTAGAACAATAGCAATGGAAGATGGGCTATCAATGTGTATTCTTTGGGTACAGACAATTAAGGAAGAATAGGAAAGGATCTAATAGATTAATGATATAAAATATTAAAATAATTATGATTTGTGATAAGTAAGATGGTCTTTCAATAAAAATAATTTATTTTAATATTATAAAGTGTATAAATACTAACAATTTAAATAATGATGTGTATCAATTCATTGTGCCACATAGAATTGAGGTACAATTAAGACACAAATATTGAGACCCCAAATCTTTTCCCTTTAATTATATATGTACTAAAAAGGTGTGAGGTTGCTTATTCATACGGTAGCTTATGAACGGTGATTTTCCTATTCTGGCCCTTCTTTTTTTTATGTTTGATTACTATTTTGCCCCTAAGTATTTTTTTTTTGCTTTTTTCTTCAGGTTTCTCACCTGATCTCTCTCTCTCTCTCTCTCCTCACTCTCTTTCTCTCCTGAGCTCTCTCTTTTTCCCCTACACGCATGCGACACCACCGTACCTACATCAAGCCCGACCTTCTTTAAAATTTGCCTTGAAGCTGCCACTTTGAGCAAAACCCGCCGTGGTTCCCATCACCCATCACCCAACCCCCAATTCAGTTAGATGACATGTAATTTAGAACCATATTGAGTTGATTATTAATTTTAGATGGATAGAAGTTGCTCAAGACCCCAAATATAATACACATTATTCTTATTACTTTTAGCATAGGCAACACCCGCAGCATTGCGCGGGCACAATCACTAGTATAATCTATTATAAAGAAAAATAGATGAAAAGATCCTAATGTGATACTCTAATCTTCTTAGACTTGTTTTTTACTTAGAAGGCTTTATAATGTGGAGTATCATTTGTGTATGAGTTGTTAAGATTTGCAATAAATTTCGTACAGCTAATATTTATCCAAGTTTGGGAAATCATTTCGAAGCAGTAACCCCCACACTTGTCTCTGTGTGTCCCTTTATGTAATTGTCATAAATGAAACTGGGGACATAATATACAAAACATTCAAGTTTGGATGACGGGACACAAAGTGATGAAGGGACAATTGCTATTTGCTTTGGTTGATTGAGGTTTTGAAGGAGAGTTCATTTCTATGAATAAACCATGGAACAAATCAGCATCATACATAGATGGAGGCCCGAAGCAATGAATGTACATATATTGCCAAATAATTAATTACGCTGAGGAAAATGGGTGCCTACATTTCTTAATTAGTGAAAGTGAAAGCTGCCTTCAACTACTTGCTTCTCAGCCGTTTCCAGCACTCAAATTAATTAATCTGTAGGAGGGGGAGGGGGTCCAAGGGTATTATTAGGTGATGCCAAAACTTCGACTTGATATTTTCTATGCTAATATTGTGTTTACGTATCTTACTTTATTATGTGGGGAGGGAGGGAGAGAGGAGGGTTCGAATCCGAGTGTGTAAGGGAAGAACTTTTATCCTCGGTCAACTAAGTCAATTCTAATTCACGTACCTTAATCTTTTGTTGCGTTTCACTCTCATTGTAACAAAAGAAATTTGATTAAATAAAAATTTGGAATGAGATAATTTTGGTTATAAGAACTCAATCATATATAAAAGAAAAAGAAAAAGAAAAATAGAGGGTCTAGACTTATGTGACCAAGCTAGGATGGTTCGGTTTGCATGAATTAGGCACTAAAATAAAACGGATCTACCTCTTTGAAAAACCCAATAAATCAAACTTGAGTGAGGTTGAGTGAATATTTAGAAGGAGATTATTAATATTTTGTCCGAGAATATAAGAATTATAATTAATTATTAATTTAGTGATTTTTTTTTATAATATTAAAGATACAATAATGTTATGGATCTCAAATTTGAATCTCAAATGATGTATCATTACACATGTTAGTATTTATTTATTTATTTTTATTATAGAGGAGGGAGGATGGTTTGAACTTGAGTGTGTTAGGAGGAGCTTGTGTTTTAGTTGTTATAAAATAAATAATCCTTAAGGTAGGCCATGTATAAACAAATATGACATATCAATTGAGAGTTGAATTTGGAATTCCTAGCACTGCTCTTAAAGATATGTCAAGAGCTTTGAGCCTAGTTGGCTGAAGACAAAAGTTACCCACTATACACCCGAGTTTGAACATCTCTCTCCCTATAATAGAAAAAAAATGTCAAATTCAAATCCTCATTCCAAGATAATTATAAAAATAAAAAAACCAACTTCATTGGTATACTTACACCTACTATAAGAGTTTGTTTGACTCTTACCTTCTCTCTTAATAAAAAAAATGCGCATATAAGAATACTAGTCTCTTGTCACGCGCATTGTTTTTGTCAATTGATCTTTCTTAATATTTAATTAAAATTTTTAATAGTTTATTTGTCCTAAAATAATGGTGATGGGGAAGTGGATTGCTAAAAATAAGGGTATCCTAATAATTCTACTCTCCTTTTTGGCTTTACATATATATATATATATACTACAATTGTGATGTTTTAGAGTAATGGTAATGCTCTAATGCGGCAATGTTGCTAGTGTTATATGAGCGACAAACACCATGTTATGCATCATGTGTAGTCATGCACAACTGCTTATCATAACACAAGGTACCAAATGTTGACAATTTCGTTTAGCAGTATTCTTTTTTAACTAAGGTTTTATTTGGTTATCAAATTTGGGACATTTGAGATTCTAATCTCATATTTAGCAAGTACATTCTTAAAAATGTGTTAACTTCTACATAAGTGTAAAAAAATGAGATGCCTATAAAGGTGATAATAACTTGAAACACTTGAACCCTCTTGGATTTGCTTTTCTCATCACTTAGACAAATATTTATCTGAATTCTTATTACAAAATTACCTGTTATAATTAAAATAGAGTGGTGTTATTTCCACCCACCAGTCCTATTTTCTCACCCATTTTTTCAAAAATTTTTAATTAAAAGTTGATTCTCTTATAAAATTAGTAAAATGGATACACTTGAAAAACAAAATAAAATAAATCTTAAAAAAAAAAAAAAANATCTTTAAAAAAAAAAAAAAACATAAGGCTTCACAATGCCAAACCTGATAGTGGTATTGCAAATGGCTTAATTCCCATTTCAAAAATTGTGCTAGTAGAGCCTTGCACAATTTTCCAAAAATAATAAACGTCAATATTATTTTGAGTTTTTCTATCAAGCATAAATTTTACCTTGATTATGTAAATTTAGGTTTATGGTTTATCTTTATTTTTTCATACATTTTGTCTAGTCTTCAATTTTTTTTCACTACTATATCTTAATAATTCTCAATTCAATTGAATTGCAGATCCCACATCTGCACCACTGCCATCAAAACTCTCTTTGTATTCTTTTTTTCTTGGTTGGGGTTAAGATTTGAGGAAGATGATGGTAAACAAGGAAATAGAAATGGGCAATTTTGGAATAAAAGATGGGTGAAATAAGTAGATTTCAAATATAATTGTGGGTGTAAAAGAAAGGTGGGTGGAAAAATAAGATAGAGGGGTAGAAATAGAACCTCTCTTAAAATAAACCCTTTATATATAATAAACTACGGTATAATCTTGGTACATATAGTACCAAACATAACAAATAAGAGTATGTTGGGAAAAGTTTTTTGGTTCATATATAGTACCAAAGATGATAAATAAGTGTATAAATTATGGGTGACTTCTGAAAAATTTAATCACATCACTTACCCCATCTTGCCCCTTTTTTGAACTTTTTGAAACTCTAGCTTGTCCCCTGTATCTTAAGAATATCAATGAATATGTGAGATGCTAAAGGTTTGTGTGGTGGACCATTTGGGGAGTGGGGGGCAATTGCCTTCACTAGCCCATATGTGAGTCAGTCTATGACTAGATCCTATTTCAGTATGGCCCAGTCTATTCTGACCAACTTGGGCTATTGAGTTGACCACTCTCTCACTTTTTTTTTTTCCTTTTTTGCCTCT
>QANT01003974.1:0-22780 GCA_003254885.1 Purshia tridentata | reverse complement strand
CTCCACCTTCCATCAGATTAATCTAACCAACCAAAATAACCTTCAAATAAACAACAATTTGAATTGCAAAACCAGATGAAAGGGAAAAGTGCAAAAGCAGATACCCAAATCTAAAAACACCAGCAATCAACAATTATGAATGATATGCTCTATATTAAAGGGTACGATCTAAAACATACAGTAAATCAATTACCTACGAATTCGATTAGTGTGACTGTAACCGAACTGAGTATCAAAAACTGAATCTAATGCATATAAAACTACAACAAACTTGGGTTATTCCCTTGAACAAGAGATGGAGGCTGGAGTTGCAGACAAGAGTGAGAGAGTTTGAAAGAGGTTGAAGATGAGTACGAACAGAGGGTGAACGAATGTCAATGCAAACCAGAGCTCAGGTTCTAAACTTGTCTGCTTCACCTCATTTCTCAATTTAATACGCGGACTTGTATCATGTTATATCGGATTTGTCCACTCCAATAAATTGAGGAGAATATTCTATAGACTTAATTACAGGCTTGTAAAAATGGAAGGGTAAATAGTCATTTTACTCTTCAAATTATTATATTTGTATTAGTTAAATTTTTTTAATTTTACCAATTAAGGACTTTTCCATCAAATTACATATTTTTCATCCAAATTTAATGAAAAATGAAGGAGTGAAAAATGATGTATGAGGAAAAAATTGTAAAGTCTAAATGAAAGGAACCAATTTGCTCTAAAAAAAGGCTTTACATGGTGCTATAAAAACATAAAATTGAATGAAAAATGTGTAAATTGATGGAAAAGTCTTCAATTGACAAAATTGAAAAAGTAAGAGTCTTTAATTTTTCAAATTAAAAATCTGGAGATCAAACTAATACAAATATAATAGTTTAGGGAGCAAAATGGTTATTTACCCAAAATGGAAAGATTTTTCGGTGTATATACTTTCACACGATGAGATCAATACATGTATGAGTGAATATTTTTAGTATTTAACTTTATAAAAACAAACTATTATCTAATAATATTCTTATATGTTAGATTAGTTAGGTATATTAGTTATACAGAAATATTTCTCATTAAAATGGATCAAGACCTATCGTCAGCTCTAATTCTTAAGGTTATGGACTAGTCCGACTCGATCAATGTTATATGCAAACTTAACCCATGCCTATTTGTACAAAGGGTAGTGTTTGAGCCTTACTCTTTTGGCTTTGGACGGACCGACACCCTATATTAGGAGCAATTATAATTAATATGATTTTATTTATTTATTTATTTATATCTTCTATATCTATCTATTATATATATATATATATAGCAAACACAGTAAAATTTTTTGGAATTCCATAAATATTCATGGTTACTTAAATTTGTTAAAACATATAATTTTAATTCGTTAAGGACAAATGAGTAAATCAAACACTCCTGAAATTAAACAAATTAAAAAAATACATATGAAAAAGATGCAGTATGAGAGCCGTTAAGGAGACCACGCTTAGGAGACTACCTCCAATAACATCCCTAACTCTCCCCTCCCTCCATTTCTATCCATCTCTCTTTCTCCGGAGGAGCCAACAGAGTTCTCGGCAACAGAAGATAGGAACCTAAGGTATGACAAATGACAATGCACCCCTTTTAACTTTCTATAAATCAATACAAAATAAGAGTTGGGTTTTAATTAAGGTAATGGGATAATGGGAAAGTGGGAAATTTTGATAGGTTCTTAAAAAGTTTGGCTTTTTTTTTTTTTTTAATTTCTTACTTTAGCTTTAATTGCAATGTTGTTCTATTTAGAATTCTTAACCCTTTCACTTCCACTATTTGGTTAATCAAATTTGGAATGGCATTGTCTAAGCGCATTGAGGTTGTCTAATGGGATTATAGTATTTACAATATAGAAATAGTTGGATGTTGTTTGTCTAAAGAGATTATATTATTTACAACATAGAAATAATTGGCTATAAATTGGTTTATGAACTTATGCATAATAAAATGACCATTTTTATTTATGTTAATACATATAAAAATTATAGTATTAACCTCTAGGATGGCATGGCATTGTTACTACATATAAAAGTTATAGTATTAACAGATACAAATCATACAATGACCATAAGATTTCATCAAATTCTCATGCCTTTGTGCAAACTGTATTAACCATAGGATTTCATTGAAACTTTTTGAACCACAGGAATTGAAGTGAAAAATGACTCAATACAATAGGGACCAAAGTATAATTCGCATTTTTCTTATATATTGAGATTTTCTTTTAGCTTTAATTAGGTTCAGTCAGCTATGTATTGTAGCTCTCATTTGTCACGTATATGTTAAAAGGTTGTTTTGTTTGCTCAAGAAATTTTGAGTTGTCCAACAACTTAGCATAGATTCTAGCTAGCCAACGTGTTTGGAGTTTATTAATTGGTCGCATTCTCATATATACAATAAGGTCCAATATTATTTGTCTGAGAATTATTCCAACAAATTACAGACTTCATTGATTAGAATTTTTAGGAAAACATAATAACATCTTCTCCACAAGTTGTAGTAAGGCTGCATACATCTTATCCATTTTAGACTTTTCAATGGTAGGTAGTACTGGACCATTGTTTACCTTTGCTGGACATGTCCCAAGTTTCGAACAACCTGCCATATTTCCCTCAATTTCTGGTAAACTCCTGTAAAAGAAAAGAAGGGTACGGTCAAGTAGATGAATAAGCTTCAAGAATTATGCATCAAGGCCCCAAAAAAAAAAATAATAAATAAGTTAAACACCATATTTTTGTAAAAAGAAACTCTTCAAAAGTAATTCATAGCTATTCCATGTTTGGCTGCTCCAATTGTAGTACCATGTTGCTTTGAGGCATCTTAGGTGCAACAAATTTGTTTGGATGATAATTGGATGGTAGGGACTGTAAAGAATAATATATGTTCTTCCGATTGAGCAAATTGGGAAGATACTCAATGTCTCCAACAAGGCTTGCATTACGGTTTATAAAATGTCTGACACTTTTCATATTTGAGAAGACTTTAGGACTCAAGTGGCTGATCTCATCTTCTTTGGGAAAGTTTATCATGTCTCTAATTTTACTTCTCCCCTAGTAGAAAAAAGCAACAATATATAATTAGCATTGCTATAAACACATGTAAAAACCTGCCCAAAGATATTAATTTGTACCAATTTTGTGGATAACAAAGATATCTGACTTACCGTTTTTTCGTAAACATCTTCATTAAACCACAACCGATTATGGTAATCGGGCTCTAATGATTCTTGACGAACTATTTCTTTACTCGTATTTTCAAGCAAGTCATGCACCCATAACTCGTTATTCTTACCAACAGTTAAGAGACACTTATTTATTAGAACTTGAATACTATTCATGCCCAAGTCCCAAGTTTCTAGTATACTTATAATGTAACCCCTATCTTCTCCTTTAAGAAAACATGCAATATCAAGGAAAACTTCCTTATGAAAATCCTTTAAATCATTATAACTTAGCTTTAATATCTCTTGGATTTGTTTATTTGGAACTCTTTCAAAGCTGTATAATGTGTGTTTCCATTCATCTATGCTTTTGCCACAAAGAGAAGAACCTAAGGACTTCAGAGTTAATGGAATGCCTTTAGAATGTGCCACAAAACTCCTAACAAGATCCACATAATCATCCTTAGGACTTTCTCTTTTGAAGGCATGCCAACTAAAAAGCTTAGTTGCTTCAACTTCATTTAATTCCTTGACATTGTATGCAAACTTTACTCCACAATCATTTCACAAACTCGTGTCTCTTGTTGTTATAATAATTTTACTACCTAAACCAAACCAATCAGACCCTGATCCTCCTACTAAGTATTCTATTTGGTCCATACAATCTACATCATCAAGAATTACAAGAACTCTCTTTTATTCCGAAACCTGTTCTTTATAACCACAACTCCTTTATCAAGACAACCCACCTTTAATTTTTCATCCCCCAAAATCTCAAAAAGAAGAGTTTCTTGTAGTTGGACTAGGTCATCTACTGATCCATGTGGTATTGATTTTCCTTTCACATTAGCTAAAAAACAACTACCTTCAAACTGATGGCTAATTGAGTTATAAACAGCTTTGGCAAGCGTTGTCTTACCTATCCCATCAATCCCACATATCCCCACCATACGAACATCTTCTTCTTCTATACATAGAAGCTTATCCATTTCTTGCACACGAGATTCTAGACCTACTGGATACCTAGCAACATTCAAGTATGTACTGTTTGATACTTGAATTGAGATCCTTTCTGCAATTTTGTTGATAAAATTAGCTTCCTGTCTGCCATTTCAAAAATAATAGAAACATTTAATAAGATAAGATTTCGCTATAGAATGATAATGAAAAGTACAATAACATATTTAAACTCAGACATACATATACATATATTTTGAAGATAATGACTTGAATATCATTTTTCATAGTGTTATAATTTTTCTTAGGGTCAGTTACACTTGCACCCCTCATGTATAGGTCGTTTTTCACTTTGGTACTTGATGTTCAAAAAGTTTTAATGTGGAACCTAAGTTTTATGAAAATGACAATGTGCCCCTTCCGTTAACTTTTCTATTACTTTCTGTTTAACTTAAAGTCAAACCAAGTTATATTATATGTTAAAGAACAAAATGCGGAGAATATTGTATCGTCAACTAATAACTATTATAAGGCCAGAAGGAGCGTTTTGGTGTCAAGCTTCACCCAAAAATACCCTTGCTCTTTTTAATACACTTTGTTAATGATAAAAATTAACAATACAATCATTATGTAACCTACTCTTCGATCTCTCCACACACACACCCCTCTCTCTTTTAACTATGGCAATTATATATTAATGGGTTGACATATACTTTTGCGTGTGTCAAAAGGTTAGAGTTTAGGATATAGGATGAATAAAAAAACAAAAAAAAAAACCCTTGGAATTAGTCTAAGTGGTGATAGGTTAGAGTTTAGGATATAGGATGAATAAAAAAAAACAAAAAAAAAACCCTTGGAATTAGTCTAAGTGGTGAATAAAGGTGGAAAAAGATGTGAAAATTTTAATAGGATGAAAACTTGAAAAAAAATAATAAAATAAAAGGGAAGGGAAAAGCTAAGTTTTCTTTTTTATGAAAGAATACAAAATACATGTACATATAAAGGATCCCTTCTTAAGAGGGATCTATTTTTTCTTGAACAAAAAGGGATTGCATTGTTCAGGCAATCTCACATTGTGAATTATAATTAGAACCGTCTAACTTCTTATGAATGTTTCAAAATTTTTTTTGTAAAAATTAGCAAAATCGAAATTCATATGACCATTTGATCATCATTATGATTATTTCAGTATTTAACGAAAATACTATCTTTGTCTATTTATGATGACCAAATAGTTTTAGATTTAGTTGACATTTTTTTTCTGAATGATCCTTGAGTGGGCACCTAAAAAGTAGATGGTTCAAATAATTTAAGTGTCTTGAGTTGGGTCCACATGCGACTATTTTATTCTTATTAAAAGGGATCATCCTTAAGAAGCTCTTCCTATATATAGATATCTATATACTTGCGAACTTTTTATTGGATTTGAATCTTTTGCTAATAATTTGTGTGCATCTTATACTAATCAATTAAAATAATTTTGTTTTATAATATAGACTCATGATTGAAACCGTTCATTTTTTATATCACTTTTAAAAGATCATCTGTGCAAAAAATCAGCTAAATCGAAAATCGTTTAGTCATATAACTATTATTAGTAGATGATTAAGTACTGTGCCGCACTAGTGGCACCACTAAACAATCTAAAGTCTAAACCATCACCTAACTAGATTAAGTTTAAACATAATTTTATCATGACTGCCGTGCTAAGTACAATAGATTAGCAAATTTTTTTCTAAAGACTTTAATGACTCTCAAAATGTTAGCAAATGCCAAATGATTTTCTGATTTAAATTTAATATACCAACAGTAAATTGTGATTCAAAATATTAAATATAAATTTATAATCACGTACTTATCCTTGAATGACTACCCAAAGATTTAATGACTATTAAAAAATTGGCAGCGATGACACATGATTGCTAGGATTGGATTGGAAATGATAAATAGCAAATTCATGTGTATTTGAATAAGAAATTTCTAACTTAAAAATGGAAGATGGGAATAAAATGGGTAAATTATAAAGAAAATTTATCCATTCTAATCTCTTAAAATGGTGAGAATTAGCAAGGATAACATTTTCTTTGTGGTTTAGCAATTTTCTTTTATCTTTTTCCTTCAAATTAAAAAACACTCTATCTTTTTTTTTTTAAATACACATGAATTTGTCATTAATTTTTTTCCAATCTAATTCTAGACAACAAACAAGGCCCAACAGTATAATGTGATTCACGATATTAAAAATAATGACAGATAGGGGTATAATTGAAAATACGTATTCATTTATGCAAGGCCATCCAGACAAATCAGCTGCTTGAGTAAGAGCTCTTCTCCACCTCTGCACCTGCTCCATCTTGTATTTGGCTTCATGTTCAACAAATGCCTGACCAAAACTATCACTTTGATGTCGTACAATGGTGGGTTCCACTTGGTAAAAAAGGGGCAAAACAATTTGTTTTGTGGATTCTTTACATTGAATGATCTTGACAAGTTCTTCCAAGCAATACTTGGATGATGCGTAGTTTTTGGAGAAGACAATGATGGAAGTCCTCGACTTCTCGATGGTTCTGAGGAGTGTTGTTGTAATTTCTTGTCCTCTTTCAAGCTCATCATCTATGAAAGTGTAAAGACCCTTACGACGCAAAGCGCTGCACAAATGGGCTGTAAAAGTGTTGCGTGTGTCTATGCCTCTAAAACTCAAGAAGACATCATATCTCCACCTAATGGAAGAAAAAGAAGTGGAAGTAGAAGGGACTCCATTGGTAATGCAAGTCTTCTGGTTTTGCATATCTCAAAGAGTGCTAGCTAGAAAGGGTACTACTGACTCAATTAAGTTGAAGATCGATCGCTAGAGCTCTTATATTAAGGGTTTATGACTCGTCTGTGCCTCGCATAATAATATTTTTTATCCCTTGATGCTTGTAAGTGAATTTTGGGCCTGATTTTGCATTTTTTTGCTTTGTCCACGTACTGCTGTCGTTTCCACAGTTAGCTCCACCACTGGTGGCGGTGGGTTGGGTGGTTTTCACCTTAGTGCTGTCTTGTAGAACCTCTGTAAGTCATTTCTCAAGCATAGAATTCATTTAGTTGCTATTTTGTTGAAAATCAATCCGGGCAGCTATTGCGCGTGGCGGCTACTGCCCATTTTAGCATGGAACTTTCGTTCCGATACTATTTCAGTCATTGAACCCTAACAAAGGGTTTCGATACATTTTTTTTGTTCCAATACCGTTTGGTCATCAAATCCTAGCATAGGATTTTCGATGTAGATGTATCGAAACTTTTTTATTTTTGTAGATGCATTTGTTAAAAAAAAAAACTAGTGCATTTGTAAATAAATAAATAAACAAGTCCATCTACGAAAATTAGTGCATCAGTGCATCTGCTAAAATAAAATAAGTGCATTTGTAAAATAAAAAAGGTGCATCTATAAAAAAAATACATCTATAAAATACAAGTGCATCTGCAAAAATTAGTTCATCAGTGCAAAAAAATTAGTGCATCTATAAATGTACAATAAGTGCATATGCGAAATTAGTGCATTGTAAAAATACAATAAGTGCATCAACGAAATTAGTGCATCTAGAAAAACACAAAAAATGCACTTTAAATTAGTACTGTTTAAAGTTTATGTTAAATTGTAGATGCTTTGAATTTTTAATTGAAATTTTATCTTTATTAATTGATTTTTTTTTTTTTTGCGTAATATAGTGCAAATTTGTAAATTATACAATAAGTGCATCAACGAAATTAGTGCATCTATAAAAACACAACAAATGCACTTTAAATTAGTACTGTTTAAAGTTTATGTTAAAGTGTAGATGCTTTGAATTTTTAATTGAAATTTTATCTTTATTAATTGATTTTTTTTTTTTTTGCGTAATATAGTGCAAATTTGTAAATAATGTGAATAATGATGTGGTGTACAGTTTTGTAAATAAAGTGAATAGTGATGCAGTGGCACTTTTGTAAATAAAGTGTACAGTATCCGCTTGAAAAAAGAAAAGTCTAGAAAATAATTTTAAAATTTTGGCCCACAAGTTAATATCTAATATAGTTATTATTTAGACCAATAATTTTAGTTGTTATGTTGGGCCTTAGAATCTAACGAACCCTTTAGTAACATATATATGTATATTAAATATTATTATTATTATTATTATATATATGCTATAAGCCTATAATAAGGCTATAACAAAGAAAAAAAAAATATTACGCTTAAAACTTTGTTTACAATATAGAACAAAAAAGAAGCTAAAAGTTTCCTCTCTCGAGGTGTGGTCCTCAACTCCCAAGCTAGCACAGAGTACACAAAACTCTTCCTAGCCTAATTGTTAATCAACATTTAGTTTAATGGTGACATTAATTCAGTCTCACTACCATCGAATCTCGTAAAAGATAGTTGTTTATTAATAAAAACGAAAATAATTTTAATTTCACTTTAAAAAAAATCATAGTGCCACTTCTGACATGCATGTACCTGACAACCTGAGTGAATTTCCAGACCCCTTTCATTTATCTACTCTTTCTTCATTTATACAAAGAAAATAACACAATTCCAGTCAATACATTGAAATCTATCAGTACTGTTCAGTTTCCTCATAATATCTTTGATTCCAGGCCACTTTGCCTCAACAAGAAGTGGGCTACGTATGCTAAGATCATTATCATTATGATATCATACCCAATTCCTCAATCTCATCCTCTTCCTCTTCATCAAAAGGTGCTTCATCATAACACTCCCATGGGGGCTTCATCATGTGGTAAACAAGAGTGTAATTAAACAAGTATAACCAAAACCCTTTTCGAAAACGATACATATTCCACTTAGGATTCATAGCATTTGAAAGTATTGAGGTGGTGGCCTGCAGATTAAGGCCACCAGCAACCCCAATATGCAGCCAGTAGTGGTACTAATTAAAAACATCGTTTACAGGGATGAACCACCGATTCACCGAGAAGGCACCACCATAACTAGAAATTAAAGGCAACCATTCATTCGATCCCTTTCGACTCTTGCATGCATGGCATCGTTTGGAAAAAGTTGTACCTGTACCCAAACAGACACCATGCACATTATATATACATCCACCACCATTAACCTCCTAACCTCATCAACAGTACCTACTACATACACATATACACACAGATTTTGTCAGATCAAAAAAGAAGAAGTTGAAAATATGGCGCAACAAAATTATGAGTTGATCTACTCCGTGGCCAAGTATTCATTCTTGGTTTTTTTACTCATCCTTGCCGTGAAGTTTGCATGTCCACCTGCCTTTCCAGGGCTCATCATCCTTGCCATATTCGCGATTTCGTGCCTGGTATTCATTCATTTCGGAGTCACTAATCGACCAGATATGGAGTAATCAATATTCCCTTACATTTGCAGTATGCTAAATAAGATGAGACAAAATCTCTCATTATGTTTGTATTAACAAACAATATATGTACTGCAATGTTAATTGCCTTTAAATTGGCAGATCATCAATTTGATCCCTATGATTCAGTTTCATCTATGTTGTTACATTTTCTTTTATTAGTAGTTTAAATTTTACTACACTCAAGTCCAAAATTAAAATTGCGTTTAAATTTAGATATATGTAGAATTTATATGGAAACAGCACATGCATAAGTTTAAATTGTCATCCAAAACTACGAGGGTCTATACTTCCATTTGCACAGTTCGCATGAAAAATAATCACTTAATTCATATTGCATATTGGAGTGCAGATGGCAAAATGAGAAGTGGCGAGTGTGATCAGTCTCCATTGATATATATATATATATATATATATATATATATATATTTTTTTTTGTTACAGTTCGCATGAAAAATAATCACTTAATTCATATGGCATATTGGAGTGCAGATGGCAAAATGAGAAGTGGCGAGTGTGAACAGTCTCTATTGATATATATATTTTTTTTTTTGTGTTCAGACATGGTATTGATAGTGTTTGTGTTAATTTGAAGTTACTATTTGATGAAAATCTTCCTCTAATATTGTGTTCTTCTATATTTTCAAGCCTCCTCTGGCCCATCGTTCTCAGCCTCTATGTATGACATTTTGGTTTTATTTATTTTTTGTTGTATCTTATGTTTATCGTCTTAAGTTTGCAGTTTTTTTGTTATAATCAATAGAGCAGATCCTCAAAACAAAATTAAGAATGAACAAAAAATCTTGATTTTGTGTAATAATAAAACTCATTTCCTAACTTCCATTCTCTTTATTTTTATTTTTTATCCAAACCCAACTTCCATAAGTTGACAAATCGACATCGACACAATATTAATTTAGGAATTAGACATGTCATACATGGTTTTTGGATGAAATAAAAAGGGTCCCATTTCTTCATTTTTGAACTGGGTCCAATATTCTCAGTGACGGCCTTAAAAATGATGGTTGCGTTGTATATGACAGTTATCCAATTCTCCATATTTTCAGTTTCTTCTCCCCCTAATATTAGTGCTTCATATTCAAATCTATTAATATGTCTCTATCTAGATTTGTTTCTTGTTATTATTCTAATTAGTTGCTTCACATGAAGAAATCAAGCATATATGTTGATGCATGTGATTTGATCTTTTGGGTTATATAATGCCTAACAATATGAATCACATTAACAGAAAATGACCAACATGAAGTACATTTTCTAGCTGCTAATGAAAAGTTAGTATACCTAATTAATTATCATCTTAAAGCGTCCACATTCTGATATGCCGCCTGTGTCTATTGACGGTTCTCCACCTTCCATCAAATTAATCTAACCAACCAAACAAACCTTCAAATAAAGCAACAATTTGAATTGCAAAACCAGATGAAAGACGAAAGTGCAAAAACAGATACCCAAATCTAAAAGGACCAGAAATCAGAAATTATGAATGCAAGTAAGATCTAATACCAAGAATAAATCAATTACCAAAGAATTGGATTACTGTGACAGTGACTGAATTGGGTATCAAAAAATGAATCTAATGCATATACAATTGAAACAACTTGGGGTTATTACCTTAAACAATAGAGGTACATGGAGGCTGGAGTAGCAGACCAGAGTAAGAGAGTTTGAAAGAGCTTGAAGACGAAAGAAAACAGAGGTTGAGTGAATGTCAAAGTGAACCAGAGGTGCTCAGGTTCTTAAGTTCTCAGTTTACTTTATCGACTTCGATCATGTGATATAGGATTTGTCAACTACAGTCTACAGTAAAGGAAGAGAATATATCTATGCAGCATTCTGTGACTTATTCAGGAATTGGCTAGAGTACGTGATAAACTAAGGAAGGGTAAATAATTAATTGAATAGGAATATGAATTAAGAAATGACTTTAGCAAGAATTGGTGTTGCAGGTATGAGACAGACACTACAACACCCATATACATAAATGAGAATATGGGTTGTTGGATATGGTATTGGCTGTGTTATCAATTGCAGCTACTCAACTGCAAGCTCAATACACTACAATTATATTGACTCAAGCAGATGGATTCAAACTCTGATATTGAAAAGCAGAGAATCACTGAATAATCCTCATGCTTAATACACTACAATTACATCTTTTGTGTTATTATGCATTGTGATTAACCAATGCAATTTTGAGACCTCACCAAGAACGTCCTGTAACTGCACAGGGGAAACAGATGATGATATTGATAATGCTGAAAACTTTGAGAAAAGATCAAATTTTCATTTAGCACAATTCACAAAGCTTGTAAACGAAGGAAGATCAAGACTATAAATAGAGTAATTATTCAAGATATTACAAGCAGTTTAGGAATCTTGCTATTCTTCAATAGTCAGTTGATTGTCTGAATTTCTGAATTTATTTATTTATTTTAATACATGATTTTTATAAAGGACCAACTTGCAAAATGTGTACACTTTAAGCACACACACGACGCCGTTTTAGGTTGGAGGGGCTGGTTTGATACTTGCCCACCACGGTGAGCATCTTTAGAGAAATTTTCCGTAGATAATCTGACTGGAAAAAGAGATCCACACAAAACTTAGACTAGAGTGCCATCCACAATACAAAGAGAGTTTGAAAATTAACAAATCTAAGTAAGCTTGCATGCACTGTGAAATATTACTGTGGAAGTACCTGGCTTGTGGCAGCAACATACACCTTTCCCTCAAACATTGCAGCAACTCTCCCAATTTGGAGCAATCCCTCTTCACCAGAGAAGGTAAGATGCTGCTTTAATGTATCAATTCTTCATATGCAATACATTTAGTAAGTTATTGACCATGAAGGAATGGAGGTGGAGTTCATAACGACAAAAGTGGATTCTAAGTCAATAGATAACTTGACTAAACTGTCCTAAAGGGTTAAATTAAGCTAAAAAAGTACAAAGAATAATAATGCATTAGTAGTTTGACACAGAAAAAAAAAAAGGAGGAAAAAAGAAAAGAAAAAGGAATTCAGTGTTGGCATGTACTTGTCCCAAAAATAGCAAGTGGTATTTAGCTTCAAAATTCCCTAAGCAGGCATATATGGAACCATACCTCAGCAATCACTAGATCATCATCATATTAGAACAAAAGGCATAACTTGACTATAACAATTTCTATTCACACAAAAAGGGGTATATGTTATTCATGCTTGTTAACTTCAATACATCCACATGAATGTACAAACGATTATGTACCTCTAAAGAGACATAATCAAATTATCTATTTCTATTGTAAAACCAGTCTTTAATTATTCACTATATAATGATCATCTATCTCAAACTTTATTATTTCGATTAGTGCCTGCTTAAATGAATTCACTAAAATCTGCTAACCAATTTCCTGTCTCTGTTACAAATTTATGACTATTTATGAAAAGCTCCATACAAATTACAAACCCTTTTCTGGCAAGAACCAAGTAACATGATTCTGGGTGGAAAACCAAAGAAATGGAAGACAAAATAAAATTTCATTTATTTATGAGGTCCATGAATTGTAGCTTTTCTTTCTTTTTCGAACAAACTTACATCTTGTTGATGATTCTTTGTCGTGCACCCGGCAGCAATTGGCTCCTCCAATCGCCTGTGTCCATTGAGGTTTCTCCACCTTCCATCAAATTTATCTAACCAACCAAACACACCTTCAAAAAAACAAAATTTTGAATTGCAAAACCAGATGAAAGGGGCAAAACCAGATACCCAAATCAGAAATTGTGAATTCTATGCTCTATATATTACAGAGTAAAATCCAAAACCAACAACAAATCCAATGACTAAGATTTCGATTAGTGTGAATGCGACTGAACTGGGTATCAATAAATGAATCTAATGCACATAAAACTGAAACAAAATTGGGGTTATTGCCTTGAACAAGTGATGCCATAGAGGTTACCTGGGGGCTGGCGTTGCAGACCAGAGTGAGAGAGTTTGAAATAGGTTGAAGACGAAAGCGAACAGAGGTTGAGCTAATGTCAACGTGAACCAGAGGTGCTCTGGAGGAGAATAGATGCAGCATTTCTGATTATTTTATTTTGTTTGGTCGAAGCAGCATTTCTGATTAGGTAGTCATTTTTTTTTGGCTTGTATAGCCCAATTGACAAAATGATAATTTTGCACACGAGAAGAATGACTAGGTTGAGTTATAATAAACTGTAATTTAGTATCTCAGATTTGGGTCCAATTGTAAGTTGATATTTTTAATATTTTTAAAACTTTTTAGTACTCTATTTTTAAAATTTTGGTTAATACATATTTTCGTTAATTTTTCCATACAAAATTTTTTTAACAAATGACGTGACGTTAACACATATGCCAAATATCTACCCCAATATAACTATGTAGATAAATAAATAATAAAAAATTATAAAATAAAAATAAATTATAAAAATAAAAAAAATTTTAAAAACCCACAATTAAATTAAAAAAATAAACCCCACAAGAACACCAAACCCAACAATTCCATTTTCATCATCATTATTATTACCCACCCCTAATACAAAATTCACCGATCCCAAATCCAGAACACCCTCCTCCTCCCTCCCCCACCAACCCTTACCCCGTCACCAATGCTTAAAACTTTGTTTACATTAATTCAGTCTCAGACACCACAATAGGCCTTGAAAGTACATCCAGCTTTTCTCCCAGCCTCGGAATAGTAGAATCTAAGAAATTCAAAGGGAACAAAGGGCTTAAATAGCAAAGGGTGCTCTTCGTCCACAAGCTCCTCTGGTGCTTTTACCATGTAACCCGGCTTAGGAATAGAGAACAATCCAATAGAGTACCTAGTTTCATTTCCAGTCATCATCACTCGATGATATGGAGAATGTAGTCGACCATTTGTCCATGCCTGCAAAATCAAAACAAGTTATGACATCAACGTAATGTTTCATTTATTAAAATATAGGTCCACTCTAGACTTTGTACGTATTTCTAGAGTCCGATGGCTCTTCTTAAATAACACAACTGGTGACATAATTGTGTGGGTCTTAGATTTAGTCACTTTAATTTATGGATGTGAATAAAAATTGAAATGGCTCCACCTTCAACTTCAAAAAGTAAAACAAAATATCTCTCTCTCTCCTCTTCTTCTTTTGTGGAATGTAAATCCTCTCCTCTTTCTCTCCAAAAGAACTCTCATACGAGATGCAAGATTCATCCCCTCCATGAGACCTTACTTTTTAGAAATTGTATGTGTTCATGCATTAAGTCGTGTAGAGCTCAATTCAAATTGTATTTTGATAATTGGAACCGTCTACATTTTTTATGTTTTCATCAAAGGATCATCCTTTCAAAAAATTAGCTAAATCAACTCGTTTGATTAAATGGTCATTATTTTCAAGAATTATTGAAAATATTTTGTTTGTCTATTTATTTGATTAAAGTTAGATAGTTTAATGATTTTCAATTTGTCTAATTTTTTTCAAATTAAGATGATATTTGAATATAAACCTAAAAAATATACGGTTCAAATTATTGAAATATCATATGAAGTAGACCTCATAAGAGGTCTTTTAAATAGAATTATTTGAGGATCTCTATGTAGATAACACTTGGAGAATCAAGAAATTAAGCAACTCACATGCAGAGAATCACCACTCATGGCGATGAAAGAGTCGGGTGATGAAGGTTTGACAGTGATCCATTTGCCATCTTTGGTCTGGATTTGTAACCCTTCAACTTGGTTTTGATACAAAATGGTGATAAAGTGCTTATCCGTGTGAGAGTATGCCCCTGTCCTAGTCTCATTGGTTTGAGGCCCCTCGTATTTCATCCCTCGAAGAAGGTAGTTTGTCGACCCTATGTGTTCCTCCAAATATTTCTCAACTCCCAAACTTTCTAGAAGCATCCTCCTCATTGTTTGATCCAACTCTGATACGTGTTCCGCGAAAGAATGTATAGTTTTGCTGCCACCAAAAATTTCAAATTTAGACATAAATTAGAATAAGTTTATAAGGATTTGTGGGAAGTTAATTATTAGCTAGCAGCAGAATATTGTGAACCAAAAATTAATTATTCCTAATATATATGTAACAAATAGTTAGCTAGGGTACGTAGGAGAAGCATTAATTAATGCATGTTAATATTAACCAAAAGTTTGGGTTTCCTTGAGGCCAGATGTTGTTTGTCAAGAGCTGAACTTGTTCATAGATGTTTGCTTCATCAAAGCCCATTCCTTCATATAGTGGCATAACTGGGGTTGGCGCAACATAGCCATGAACAGGCTTTTCAGAAACGTTTCGCAATTTGGTTTGTGAAGGGAGGTCAAGAAACTCCTTGGTTGCTTCAAATATGGCCTTTCTAATGTCTAAAGGAACTTTGTTAAACAAAGCCTCGAAACATCCATACTCTTCCAGTGCATTGCGGACCTCGGAACTCACTGAGTACCACTCGCTGGTGCCTGGTTTTAGGTCTTGTTTGGAGAAATCTATGATGGGAAGTTTGAGAAAAGTTTCTGACCCCATTATTGTATATAAGTATATTAATCTGGCTAGCTGCTTTGGTTGATAGAGAAGGAAAGAAGCTCCCGCTTTATTTCAGATTAAGATCGATGAGCTATTAAGTCTGGATCAGCTGGGCTATTTATACAATTTTTTTTATGTCGACCTTAAATGTTAAATTTTCATGACATAATTCAATTATTGTGAAGCTCATATTTGTAATCTTATTTTGGTAATAATGTCAATCATTGTAATCATACTGCAATCAATATTTTATTTGTCTCCCTCTAATGCCTATATTTGTTTATTTTCTGAAGTTGAATTAGTCATATTGGTTATAGCCTTATAGGGTTTTTTTTGGTATAGAAGCAAAGAGGTGTCTTTATTAAATTATTTTTCCCGGATGCTTTGCTATGCTTAATAATAGAGTTGTTTTTTTGTAGAAAAGTCTTCAAACCATGCATTTGTACGAGTGCTTTTGGAAAGATGCTTGTTTGTCTTTTTTTCTTCTTTTACTAAAATATTAGAATAAAGAGTCAATTACACTTTGCATTCAGTATGGATAGGTCGTTTTTTACTTTGGCACTTGACATTCGAAGATAACCTTTCAATGTGAAAACTAAAGTTTTTGGAAATAACAAATGTGCGTATTCCGTTAACTTTTTGTTAATTTTGACTATATATATGACATGTGCGAGACCCATTTATCCTGACCTGCCACATGGAAAAACAAATAAACAAAAAAGAAATTATAAAAAGGTAGCTAACTCTCATATATTAAAAAATTAAATGATAACAATAAAACTAAATATAAAAAACTAAGTATAAAAATTAAAAGATAACATTAAAAAATAACATATCTGTCTGGAGGGTTGAGGAAAGGAATGAGAGAGAGATGGAGAGTGGAGGGAGGTGGGAGGTGGGAGAGCTAGAGATAGTGAAGAGTTTATTTTTTTTTCAATTTTTCAATTTTTTATTGATTTGTAATTTCTTCATATAAAAATCTAGTTGGTTTTTAAAAGCTTTGAGAATTTACCATAAAAGCTTGAGAATTCTAGAGAGAAATATATGAGAAAAGATTGTAATATTGTCTGTGTATGTTGAAAGTAATCGTGAACAGTACAATAGCTGGTTATATATCTAACTGACTTCCTAACAGACAGAACTAAAACAACCAATCAAAACATAACACCTGGTAGCCTAACCATATATCAGTAATACATTAACACCCCCCTCGACTTGATGGTTGGGTCTAAGCATTAAGCTGGAACAGAGATATGAATGTTGAGGGGAGCAAAGATCCTTAGTAAAGACATCAGCAAGCTACTCAGCAGAAGAAACAAACTGTAACACAAGAGAACCAGCTTTCACTTTTTCCCTTGTGAAATGAATGTCCACTTCAATGTGCTTGAGCTTGGAGTTATGAATAGGATTGGAGGCAAGGGCCAATGCTGAGATGTTGTCACAATGTAAGACAGGTGCAGATGGTAGAGAAATGTGCAAGTCGGCAAGTAAATTCTTAAGCCATAAAATCTCTGAGGTTGTATCAGCCATGCTTCTATATTCAGCCTCAGTGGAAGAACGAGACACTGCATGTTGCTTTTTACTACACCAGGAAATAGGAGAACCATTAAAAAGAATGACAAAGCCTGTAGTAGACCGCCTATCATTAGTATCCCCTGCCCAATCGGCATCGCAATAAGCCTGCAATGTATTAGGTAAGTTGGAAGATGAGCATTGGAGAGAGCCCTGCCAATCTGTATCATAGTAGGCCTGCAAGGTAGCATTCTACAAGGTAGCAGAGCTGGAGCTTCCTTGCTTGTATGTAATCCCATATGTCAATGTACCTTGGATATACCTCAAGATCCTTTTTACAGCTAGGAGATGTTGATCAGTTGGATTTTGCATAAACTGACAAACACTATTGACACTATAAGCAATGTCAGGCCTGGTGAACGTCAAATATTGCAAGCACCCAACCAAGCTCCTGTAAAGGGATATGTCACTGTTAGAAAGACACGTACCCATATCCTTAAAAAGCTTGACACCTGATTGGCAAGGTGTAACATGAGTATGACAAGAATCCATGCCTGCCTTATGGATGATTTCTTGAGCATATTTCTGTTGGGAAACAAATAAACCATCAGGCAAATACTGAATCTGTAAGCCCAGAAAATAATGCAACTTCCCTAAATCTTTCCTATCAAACTCTCTTCGTAACTCATCTTTAACTAGCTGAATCTCAGTGTCAGAATTCCCAGTAATGATGATATCATCAACATATAATAGTAAGTAGACTCGAGATGACCCCACAACCTTAACGAATAACGATGGATCAGCAAGTGAGCAACTAAAACCCAAAGAAGGTAAATGAGAGGTGAACTTATCATTCCACACTCGAGGAGCCTGTTTTAGGCCACATAAGGATTTTTGTAGTTTACACACATAAGTGGGATGAGTGGAATCCTCAAAACCACCAGGTTGAGTCATATAAACCTCTTCCTTGAGCATACCATGTAAAAAAGCATTTTTAACATCTAATTGATGCAATGTCCAAGCAAAGTGAGCTGCTAAGCCGAGAATGGTTCTAACTGTGGTATGCCTAACCACAGGACTGAAAGTTTCATCATAATCCACACCTTGCTCTTGACTAAAACCTCGAGCAACAAGTCTAGCCTTGTGCCGAGCTATGGAACCATTAGAATTCTTCTTAAGCTTGAAGATCCACTTGCAGCTAACCAGATTTTTGGTAGAAGGAAGAGGAAAAAGGCATCAAATTCATCCTGCATAGCTGATTTCCATTCAGGGATTTTCATAGCAACCTTATAGCTGGAAGGTTCTAAAAGAGAGAGATCAGATGTAGCTGAAGATATGATAGACAAAAAACCTTTCTTCTGAAAGATGCCTCGCTTACCCCTTGTAAGCATATTATGATCATTAACAGTAGCATGAGAGAGACCATGAATAGGGTGTAAAATAGAGGCATCCGAGTGAGGACTAGAAACTTGAGCATCATCCAAGATGACTGAAACACCACTGCCAGCCACATGATTGACCACCACATCACCAGATTGACCATCAACTTGAACCACTGTTTGTGTATCAGAAGGAGAAGGCACAGGGGAGGCAGTAATAGACTAACCTGATATAGGATCCTTTGCAGATAACTCCAGAGTGGGCTCAGTACTAGTTGAAGAGGTGCCACGAACTGGTGTGTCATGCAAAACTGGTGCAGGCATGATAGAAGAAACCTGAGGAGGAATAGGGACAGACTGAACAAAAATAGGAGAGGAAATAGGTGGCTGGTTGGCTTTCAAAGTAGTAGAAGAGGTAGTAGTGGGGCACACAAATGAGGTGATAACATAGGGAAAAAGGTCTTCATCAAAAAGAACATGCCTGGACACAACAAATTTACCAGCCACAGTATTGTAACAAACAAACCCTTTGTACCCTAAAGCAAAACCAAGAAATACACATCTGATGGTCTTTGGTTGGAGTTTGTGGGAATTGTAAGGCTTCATTAGAGGGTAGCAAGCACAGCCAAACACCATGAGATGGTCAATGGATGGAATTGTATGAAATAGCCGTTCAAAGGGGGAAGTCATATGCAAAACAGCAGTGGGCATCCTATTGACAAGATACACAGCCATAGCACATGCATGATACCAAAACTGATTTGGTAAGGAGGCAGTTTGCATAAGAGTAACAGCTGTTTCTCTTAAATGCCTATTCTTTCTTTCCGAGACCCCATTTTGTTGAGGGGTGTAAGGGCAAGAGACATGGTGAACAATACCTTTAGAGGATAAAAACTCCTTGAAGGGAGAACTCATATACTCACCCCCACCATCAGTGCGCAATGTTTTAATTGAAGTGGAAAATTGATTAGAAATATAAGCACAAAAAGACTTGAAGAAAGGAAAGACTCCACTTTTATTGCTCAATGGAAAGATCCATGTGTATTTTGTACAGTCATCAATGAAGATTACAAAGTATCGAAAACCATCCAAGGATGGGAAAGGGGCAGGTCCCCAAACATCAGAGTGTACTAACTCAAAAGGAGCTGTACTTTTGGTATTTGAAAACTGAAAGGGCAGTTTACTAAACTTGCCTTCTAAACAAGGTTCACATAAGCAAGAGACATTATCAGATATACTAGACACACTACATTTTTTTAACATAGCAGAAGCAATCTCATTGGTGGGGTGACCAAGGCACTTATGCCATAGGGAGTGTTTAATGTGTTGGCCAACAAAGGCAGAACAGGGAGATGGTGAAGAGGATGAAATCGAAGTAGTTGGAAGGTGGAAAGGTAAGGGGTAAAGTCCATTCCTACCCAGCCCCTTGTAAAGAACCTTGCCCTGCACCTTGTCCTGAATGCAACACATATATTCATCAAACCACATTAAGCAATTATTATCTCGACACAACTGATAAACTGAAAGTAAATGGGTAGCAAGATTGGGAATATGTAAAACATCTTTTAAGACTAAATCGCCAGCAGAGGTAACCAATTTACCATGACCAGTGTTAGAAACTTGTAAGGCCTCACCATTGCCAACAGTAACTGAGTCTGCAGTGGGATAAGCAGTCACACTAGTAAGATGTTGAACCTCATTGGTCATATGGTTGGTTGCCCCTGTGTCTGCAAGCCAATAGGGGGCAGCAGAGGTAGTAGAAGCATACATGGCAGAAGGGGCAGACAAAGAATGATGTTGCTGACTAGGAAAACCAATAATAAAGTAGCACTTATCAGCTGTGTGATTGTGCTTGCCACAATACTGACACTCGATAGAGGAGGAGGCACCATGTCCATTCTGAAAATTGTTCAGTGTTTTACAGGTTTGTGCCCCATGACCATGCTTACCACAGAGTTGGCAAGTAATACCATGTGCCCCACCAAACTGTCCATTATGACCTTGAAAACGACCATTATTCCCAGAGTGAGAGAATGGGCCGCTATTGTGATGATCAAACTGAGTAGAAAATCCACCATTATTATGGAAACCACCATATTGACCACGACCCCCATAAAATCGACCCCCATTAGAGTACCTACCCTTGCCCCGAGTGAAAAATCCTGCCATACCTTCAGAAGAATAAGGAGGATAACCATAAGGCATAAGGGGAGGGGAAGGAAGACTGAAACCTAGTGGAACAAGCGGAGCAGGTGGCGAAGTGGAGGGCACAGGAGAAGGAGCAGGTTGGGAAGTCTGGGCCACCATAGCAGTGAGAGGAAGCAAAGAAGCAACTTCGGCTTCATTCTCAACATTAATCTCAGCAGCTTTGAGAAGAGTTTTTAATTCACTCATGGAACAACTAACAAATTGGGCTCTGATTACAATTTTGATAGCAGCATACTCAGACGGTAAGCCACAAAGAACAGTGACCACAACATCCTCATCATCAAGAAAGACACCAACAGTAGCAAGGGCATCCCTAGCAACCTTGACCTTATCGAGGTACACCTCAATAGAATCGAGGCCCTTCTTCAACTCCTGTAAGTTAGATTTAAGCTGAAGAATATTTTGACGACAGGGAGCAGCAAACTTCTGCTGGAGATTAAACCACATCTCGCATGAAGTCTTACTGCCAACGACGCAAGCCACAAAGAACAGTGACCACAACATCCTCATCATCAAGAGAGACACCAACAGTAGCAAGGGCATCCCTAGCAACCTTGACCTTATCGAGGTACACCTCAATAGAATCGAGGCCCTTATTCAACTCCTGTAAGTTAGATTTAAGCTGAAGAATATTTTGACGACAGGGAGCAGCAAACTTCTGCTGGAGATTAAACCACATCTCGCGTGAAGTCTTACTGCCAACGACGCAAGAAAGAGCAACAGATGAGAGTGTTTGACCAATCATATGCACAATATTCTGATCTTGAACAAGCCATTGAGTGTAGGCAGAAGAGATTTCAGAGGTGAGACCCTCAGTGGAAGAGAAAACATATTGAGGAGGACAAGGAAAAGAACCATCAACAAACCCATAGAGATTTTGACCACGCAAGAACGACGTCATGCGAAATAACCAAACAAGGTAATTAGTCTCATCAAGAAGGATTGAAGGAAGAAAAATAGGCAAAACAAATGAAGCAGCCATGACTAAGACAGAGGGACCAGAAAGCGAGAAATCAAGATCCGAGAAATCAAGAAACACAAGAACAAAGAAAGAACAAATGGAACAAAAAGGAAAGCAAGTGACGAGACAAGAACAAATCGCAGAGTCTGTAGCAGAAGAAATGGATATCGAATCAGAGAAAGAGTAATCAAGAAATTGGGACAGAATGCATAGAAAATCGTGAGAAGACCAATGAAGAAGCAAACTGGAAGAAAATTGACTAAAACAGAGTAAGCGAACAACTTAGCTGAAAAACACAACGGTCGCCATGGACGCTTGTGCTCTGATACCATAAAAGCTTGAGAATTCTAGAGAGAAATATATGAGAAAAGATTGTAATATTGTCTGTGTATATTGGAAAATAATCGTGAACAGTACAATAGCTGGTTATATATCTAACTGACTTCCTAACAGAAAGAACTAAAACAACCAATCAAAACATAACACCTGGCAGCCTAACCATATATCAGTAATACATTAACACCCCCCCTCAGCTTGATGGTTGGGTCCAAGCATTAAGCTGGAACAGAGATATGAATGTTGAGGGGAGCAAAGACCCTTAGTAAAGACATTAGCAAGCTGCTCGGCAGAAGAAACAAACTGTAACACAAGAGAACCAGC